>JAQZBX010032356.1:0-25891 GCA_029593785.1 Cabassous unicinctus | reverse complement strand
ATTTGGGCATTTGTACAGCATAGGGAATGCAAAAAGGAATTTGAAAGATAAGCTGTTTAGACTTGACATATCTCCACATTTCCCTATTTGGTGGGATGTGAAACACAAAACTTGTTAAAGCCGTGATGTTGAAAGTCTATCTTCCATCAGAAGCAGGGACATTTTTTTTTTTTAATTGAGGATTTCACTCTGTTTAACTCGTTCCAAATATGTCTATGTATAGGAGAAATGTCACAGTTAACAAAATTTTCATAACAGTGCATCTTTCTATTCCCTCTGGATCAATCTCTCTTCCCCCACCCCACACACACAGTAGCAGCTGCCATTCTTTAAGTAAAACAGCACTCCCTAAACTGAATTAGTAAGACTTTTCTCTTCCTGCATTCTCCCCTTCCCCACCCCCACAGAGCCCACTTTAATGTCAAGATGAGCTCCCTGATGTTCTGCAGAGTTTTTAAAAAAGGCCAGAAACAGACTTTATTTTATATTAAAGTCATTGATCTCCTTCTCTCCCCTCTTTTTATTGGCACTAGCACCATTATCCGGAATCTCTGTATATTTTTAGAAATTAACACACTGTATAATATTAATGCTGACTGTTCCCCTCTATAGATATCTTTAAGAAAATTTGAATAGCAATAATGATTTTGAAAAGTAAAAATATATCCTGAAAAGTTTACAGAGACTCCTATGGATTATAAAAGATACTTGGATTCGTATTAGGAACATTTTGGCATTCCTTTCAATTTGTATTTTGTTTGCTTGTTTGCCTTTAAAGTTGATCCCCTGCTTTTGAAGTTGGGTGTGTGGAACTGATGCATTTGTGTGTTTTTTTCTGTTTCAAACACAATTCAGTCCAGCTTCCATGAGAAGGTAACTTCTTCCTCCGCTGTAAAGGTTTAAGCTGTGTGTTCTACTTGGAAGAGGCTAAAAGGCCTCTCGAAATTGACTTGGTTTTCATAGTTTTCCTATAGTTTTAGGACTGTAGATGATGGTGGTTGTTTTTTTCCTTCTGAGAGATGTCTAGAGTTCTTTTCTCCCCGTCAGTCTAGGCTGCCCATGATGCTGTTGACAATGAATGGTCTACTTCTGTAAGAGACACGAGAGCTGATGACTTTCTTGTTGTTTACGATCTTCTGGTCACATTCCCCATTTTCCAAATGGAGATTGTCTTCACGAAAGGCTTTCTTTAGTCACGACCATTCTGGTTAAGTGTGTACCCCCAGGGGAAGAAAGCAGTCACTGCTTTGAGGGCTTTTAGCTCGTTGACTTGATTCTAGAGCTCCAACGAGGGGAAAGGCAGCAAGAAAGTGTATGAGTACTTTACAGAATGTACAAGTTCTTCCCTTTCTAGAATCTGAAACAGATGGGATGGGAGCTAGTTGATGGGGCCCAATATATTCCAGACGTCAGGAAGAATAAACAGTCCTCATAAACTCCCTCAGATGTGTGGCCAACAGGAAGCTGTTTGATGCTATGAAACAGCATATATCTTTTGATTTTGCTTAGAGGTCCAGATGCAATATGTAAATCCTCAGGAAATCATGAAATTTGTGACATAGCCTTTAACATCCTAAGCCACCAATGAAATTATGAATCTGTGTAACTGATATAGTCCCTTTCAACCATAGTAATTTACAGTGGAGGGTTGAGACTTGCATTAGTTAAGACTTTTATTTTAATGAGCCTATTTCAAAAATCACATGTTACACCTGACTGAAAAGGGATGCTCAGAGCATAATTTGTATTCTTTTTAGCAAGGTGCCCTTGAATCAGCATAAAAATACCTTTAAATGCCAGGGTGAAATCCAGCAAGGTACCTCATATAAAAGCAATTGTAAAGGACCAGAATAGTGATATTTCAAAATAGATTTTATTTAGCAAAGTAAACATCCATCTCATAATTTTTGTTGTTATTCTAAAAATTAGGCATTTTTAACAGAGTAATGTATGTAACATGTTAGACCACCCATAATGTGAAACAAGAATCATGGTCTTAAAAATGCATTTTTGTTCTGATAAGAGGAATACAATTTAGATTTTCTTACAATGATCAATTCTTTGGAATTATCTTCTAGGGCAGAATTGGAAATAAAATTATGGCAGATAAGGTGCTATAAATGTGTTGCTTGGGATTGTTTGTTCTTGATATATGGTATAAGCTGGTTGGGACAGGGTGGGGGAAGGGGCTTTCATCCTTTATTTCTCATCTCAGATTTTCCCCTGTCCTTGTCCTGATCAACTGTTACCCAAGGTAAAATTTATCTCTTACCAGCACATGCCATAATAGTTTGTATTTAAGTATGCATTTATTTTTAAAGTTTGCACACATACCATAACTCCAATGTAATGAAAAAAAAAATAAGGTCTTAACATTTAGAAACAGCCTTGAGACGTTGTCTCATCAATGTCCCAAGCCAGTCCTGCGATGGAGGCAGAGGTAGAGAACGTGTTCCTATTTTACAGTGTCATATGAGGATAAGTGGTTAAAGAAGACTAGACACCCAACCAGGCTTAACAGGAGGTTGGACAGACACTGAGAGCCTCCTGAGGGGATGTTTCTATAGCAAAGACACAAGAAGCAACTTGACCTAAACATCTACAAATGTGGCCCTCTAACCTTTTCTAGGGTCCCTTTTAATTATGACATTTGCTGATCACTTAAAGGAACAGATCCAGGAAACTGATTTTCATAACCCCCCTCAAATTGAATCAACATAAGCTTCTGAGATTTTATCAACATTTCAGAGGGAAAAAAATGAATCACAAAATAAACCATTTTTGGCTTTGGTCATAGTTTTGATTCTTTACCTTTCTGATGTTTAAAAGAAACCATAATTGAACCATATATAGAAAATCCCATGCTACTTTAGGCTGCTGTTGAATTTCTACCAACTGAACCTGGGTAATAGGTGTATATTTTCTAAATAGACTCTGCAAATAAAGGAGTCCATTTTTCCTTTTGGTATCTGTAGGAATGGAATGAAGTTTAGTAGAGTTGAAAGAACAGAGTGCTGTTTCTGAACCTGGAGCAGAAGCAAGGAAGGTGTCAGGGTGAGAGAATAGTAAAGAGGGGGCTAAACTGGAACCAACAGTGACTTGGAACTGCTTCCCCGTTTGGACTTCCCTGGTATGGGAGCTAATTGGTTATCAAATAGTTCTCCGGCATCTACAAATACAAATGCAGCCCTGAAGAAGTCCAGTTCTTCCTTGAGCCACTCTGGTGATCTGGAGTGGTTGATGAATGCTGTTGAGTTCCCTTTTTTGTAGGTTTTGGGAAACCACAGTGCTGTTATGCAGTAATATATTATGAATTAATCTACAGGGTATCATTGGATTGTTAATACCATTGTTATTACAGTTGATTAAATGGACAAAAACAACAACAAATTTAGTAATTGGGTATCTTCTGCTACATTTCATTGTTTCTCAGATGTCCATTTTATTACTGTCTTAACAACTCCAGCATTGGGATAGATCTCGCAGTGACGATGTATTATTGTTTAATTAGTGGCATTCTTTATTTCTTAGTGGTGGATTTTGCAATTGATGGAATTTTAGATTTGATGAAATACTGTCCTTATCAGACTCAATGCTAGGCTGTGGAACTGCTCCTAAAAAGCACACAGTGTACAGGGGAAACATAATAATAAAGAATCATTAGAAACGTAGTAAGTGCTGCAGTATAGGCATATAATAGTCATTGACATCTTATGGAAACCTGAATATAAAAGCAGTTAATCCACACCTACTGTATAGCCTAGTTAGACAGGAGATGGTGATATGTGAGTTAGACATATCTCTTGTGGTCTCTCAGTATTTGTATTTATGTATTTTTCAATGAACTTTCTGAATCATAAGTTAAAGATTTTGTTCTCTTCTTTTTGGACAAACCTGAGTGGTCACCAAAACCCAGATTTTGAAGGAAAACTGTGCACATTGATTGGTTTAAAATGTTAGGAGGTTACCAGAGTGTGTGCTGAAAATTGCCAAAAATGTAAGTTTCAGAAAGAAACAGATCTGTAATCTCTGGAGTCTGTTTGGCCTGTTGTCAATTGTCTCTATTTCCAAAATATGAAATTGGGAACAGCTTACTGTCTTGGAGGCACTTGTTCAGATTTAATTTTATAAAATAAATATCTCCAGATGTAATTGTTTTAGGCAAAAGATCACCATGGCAATGGAGCTAAGACTTAAGTTTATTGTTAAAAATATAGACTTCATATGATCACGATATTATTTATAGCATGATTTGATTTTCTAGAGACTTGTATCACCTGAAGCAGAATTTAGGTATGCATTTTATCTCAGGCTTAAAACAGAGCCTCTGATAAAACTTTAGTAACTGAATTATCCATAACATACCCCCTTACATTCTGTCCACAATACTTATGATGTCTATTTTGGCTTAAAATTTGGATTCTTTTAAGGAAATTACAAATGTGCAGATGCGCTATTATATGCTTCTCTCTTAATGTGCTGTGAGTTTTTCATAATGGGCGTTGAAGTCAGTCAGCCTTGGGTTCTCATTTCAACCTTGTCCTTAGCGTGTTATTAACCTCTCAATTCGATTTCTGCATCTATAAAATGGGGGTGATAATACCTATCTCAAAACAATTGCTATGATCATTAAATGAGATGATATCTGTAAAGCACTGTTTGTGGCACACGGTGGGTATTCAGACAAATGCTAGCCCCCTTCTTCTCTTTTTTTGTATGCTTAGATGCTTTTCCTTGCATTTTTAAAATTAAATTTTATGTTAGAAACGAATTACCAAGAACATTTTTGTTGAATGTTCTTTAATTGAATATTCAAGCTTTATTTGAATTTGAAAATCAGTTGTTTAAAAATTGGACTTAAAAGTTCATTCATTCATTTATTTGCTCCATGCAAATAAAACTCATTGTTTTTTGAGTGCCTGTATGCGAGGCACTTTGCTAGACCTTGGGAATGCAAGGGGACAAAGCATGGACTATGCCCTCTGAAATTCATAAATCAGAAGCAGGAGATTTTCATTGCCTTACAAATACACATGATGTCCTGTTAAAAAATAATCCCTTGGAGAGTCAATTTCAAATAGAAATTGACAAAGGACCAAAAGTATAGGTGATATCCATTACTCTTTGGACTAAATAATGCTTTGATTTATTCTTTTCCTGAGTATTTATTTTATCTGTCAAGGAAAGACATGAACCGTAAAGAAAGGAAGATGACAGGCTCTTTAAAACAAATTCCACATACCAAAATTATAGTCTTTTGACTTACATTTTTAAGCTCTCTCCCATAAATAAGTGAAGATGCTAAAATCATTTTAATTCAAGCTTGACCCTAATTTGAAAATATTCTTCTATTTAAATAACTTTTCTCTTCTTTCCAGGGAGGTTGTGCTGGCTCTGGATGTGGAAAATGCGACTGCCATGGAGTAAAAGGACAAAAGGTGAGTGGCAGAGATGTAAATAATCACTATTCTTTTTGAATTGCCATCCTCATGGAAATCATAGACACTGGCACATTCAAACTAATAAGTCATCAGTAATTCATGTTAAGACCTTGTTACTGTTTTAATATTTCCCCCAGAGCCAAACAAATGAAACAAAAACAAGCTTAAAATTGTTTCTAAAGAATGTTAAGAGCTATCACCCCAAAGATTCTAATAATGAGTGGTAATTAATAAAGAAAATGGGATTTGGTTATTTTTCTTTTTTGACTCTAGAGAGAAGAAGTGCATTGGCAGAAAATCTGTGAGTTAGTAGTTTTTTGGAATTGATTTATAGGGACTAAATTTAGCATTTTTCTACTGAACTTGAGGGCCTTCCATTCAAATTTGTATTTTTCAAACAATTTTTATCCATGACCCACTTGTCTCGATTTATTCACAAGACCAGTAAATATTTATTGTTTCTCAAATGTAAAATTATAAATATATTTTGTCGAAGCAAGCTCTCCTCCTCCCTCTCAAGGAAGAATCACGGAATTAGATAAAGATACTTTCCTCTGGAAGGCAAGCCATATCTCTGTACTCTGCTGGCTAGCAAGAGGGTGCCGGTCTGATTCTCACCCCCAGGACAGTGCATCAGTGCAGAGTGAAGCAGGAGCCTAAGGACCACCTGTGAGTCACTGGGGAAACGAGGCTTGTCAGTGAAGATACATCAACAGCAAACCATTCACTCACTCCCCAGTGTGAGAGCACATAGTAGGTTGAGTCAGCATAGAAGGGAGTTTGCTTTTCTGGACCACTGCCCTGTTTTCAGGGAGCTGAAGCTTTCAGAGGGGCAGCATGTGAATTTTTACTTCGTTCCACAGCATGCCAAAAGCTTTTAATAATGATGGTCGCAGATTCACATTTTTGAAATTCAGTGAATTACTTTACAGAAAATTGTTTCATTTATTTTCAGCAATTTGCTGTTGTGCTGACATTTTAATTTTTTAAAATATGCTAACAGTTAGTGGTATGACTACTACCTGGATGGCTTTTGAGTGAATGAAGTATGTGAAAAAAAATTATGTCTTTCATTATCAAATATTCATCTTCATAGTTCGCTCATTTCATCTCTTGGGGAATTTTTCTAACTAGTGCTAGTGTGTATTCTCAAGTACTTTTCATAGATTTTTTCAAATATTACTTTTTGGTCTAATTTGAGTTATACACATGAGTACACTGAACTAATAGAAAAATCCCTAAAATTAAATATATATATAGAACTTTGGGGTGTCAACAAATAGGAAATTAGGGTCTATATCAATATTACAATGTTTTCCTTATAACTTTTAAAGTACCAGGCGTTGGAGAGGGGTATGCAGATTCAGCATTCCTCTCTTAAGGGGAATAGGTCCATTACACCTCAGTTCTTATTTTCCACCTCCCATCTAGCAGCTGCAGATCCTGGTGAGACACATCCCTGGATCTGTTGATTTGCAAACTTTTCTATTCTCTACTGACCTATAATCTTATTTATGCTTTCTAGCCTGATTCATTTTCATTTTTAACCAAAAATCCAACCATCGAAATATATCAAGTTAGATTTATCCATTATAGCTCTCCAAATATTTTAGGCTGGCATCTTTATAATTTTATGGCTCCTAGTCAGAGACTTGAAACAATTTTATTCAGAGTTGGTTAAAAATCTTCAGAGAGGGGAGGGGCACATTGATTCATGATACAGTATCATGTACCTAATCCAAGAAGGAAAGGGTCAATTTTAAAGTTACCCATTGAAGAGACTCTTGTTGTGGGTGATACACTCAGTTGAGGCAAGATCCACATTTATCATGACATGGAAACATGCCTGGGTGCCCTGCCTTAAGCTTCAGCTCCTGAAGGTTTGTGAGAAGATGGATAGATCTGTGTTACTTTCTTGTGATAAGGTTCCGTGCCAATCTCCAATCACCTACTACGATGCAACCATCAGCCTTGAAACTGGAAAACACCAGTGATCCAGTTGTGACTGGGATGAAAGATGTAGAATTTTCCTCCACTTCTTGCCTCATGAAGATTTTACACCAAGGGAATAAAACAGAATCCAGGACTTCCATGCTCCCTCAAAACTCAGTCTTCTTCATTGCCCCCTCTGAATATTTCATTTTATTATTAAAAAAAAATATTTAAAGTAAAATATTGGCACACTATAGGTTAAAACATTCTGAATTTGTTCTTTTTAAAGAGCATAATTATTGAATGGATTCAGAAGGCCTCTCAAAACTTAGGGGAATAGCTAAGTAGTTTAGTGGTATATCAATTTAACAAAAATAGAAAGGATCTTTCTTTTCTCTTCTGAGCATAAATATTTTAGGTTCCATGGTCCACACGGCATTGAAAAGAGCAAAGAATCCTTCCTCCCACTGAAAGAGGAAATTTTAAACTTCCACTTATTGTCTTGGAAGCAATGTTAAAATAATCAACTTGATGTGAAACACATAGAGCCTAATTTAGGATTTCAGATCTGGTTCCATTTCTCTTATCCCAAGGTTAAAGAACAAAGAAATTTATTCTTGGCTGGCATGTCAGTAAGAGAAATTTGTCTTCCTCAACTGCCACTAATTCCTATGTACTCTTAAAGCACCCAAGTCCTAGAAATGCTAATGGAGTGTAAAGGCAAAATAAATAAAGGGTTTAGAATCACAGAATTTAAATCTGGTGGTTTAAATCACTGGTCAGTTTTGAACTCCTAATGGATGTCACCAAGCCCATTGGAGTTATTGTGATAGCCTCAAAATGTGTATGCATGAAATTAATTTGGATTCATTTTATTTAAAGATAGGATAGTGAGAGCCATAGAATGCAGAGAGTTAAAGTTACCTATCTGGGATAGAGTGGAACAGCCTCAGGGATTTGGAAATCACTGATTCTGAGCCATGGTTTTTCCGCATCTCTCTGAAAAACATTTTAACATATTTGCCATTTAGAATCCACCAATATCTTCAATCAAAATTGGGATATGTCCAGCAAAAAATGCCAAATCTCTTTGCCTAAGTCCTGTTCCCCTTGGAGATGTGATTAATTTACATGTTTTATTTTCTCCAGATATGATAATTAACATCATTGCAACAGATTACTGCCAATTTTATAATCTCACAGTTATCAAAGAATCCATAAAATACTAGGCATTTTATTCTGATTGCAGCAGTTCAAGGCACCAGGCTTCTGCTGGGTTTCAGAGTCTTCACTGAATCCTTATTTCCCCACTTTTCTGGATGGTTGCTCACATTTTCAGATGTTTTCTCTTAGGTAATTAGTTTGGCTTTGTACACAATGGCTTTGTGTTCTTCCAGAGCTCACAGCAGTGTGGGAACATTATCTAGTTAAACTGATTAGGATTTTGAATGCTTGCCTACTCAGGGATAACCAAAAGTTAAGCTCTTCTTTTGCTTGATAACCTGATTTTCTCAACTACTTGAGATAGTAGGAAACATTCTCAGGAGTTACTACTATATGCTTGGAAATGAAATATTTATATTTTGCTAAAATAGAGTTTGCACAAGAAGTCTTTCAAATATTTTAAATCATGGACCCCACGTATATTATAAAATTATCATTATATTTTACCACCCTGCAGTGTCTGAAAAAGGATCTGGGAGTTAAACCAGAGAAGTAAGATGGATATACATGAAATATATAAGACAAGAGTAAATTATTGAATTCCAGGAGAAGTATTAGCGGAAACAAATGCCACTGTTGTTCAGAAACAAGAGTGATCCCTGTGGCATAGAATCATAAAATAAAGGGAAAGCTTCCTGGATGAGGTAGGTTCCAGGCATACTATGTGTTCCCTAATTCACCAGACTTGCTTGAATATAGAGCAGGTTCATCTGTCCCACATGTGCCTAACGACTACAGTTTCTATTACAACGATGTTCATCAGAGACAAACGCTCTTGTGGCCGGTTGATAAATGCGATCATGGAAAACGTTTGACAATTTTTCATATACTGATTATTCTAAGGAATATTCCCAAGCTGCAGTCTTGGGAGTTTAGAGAGTGTTGATTAAGCAGAATTATATATAATAGGAAGGGCTGTGTGGGTATCTCCTATCTTCTTAGATTATTGTAACTCTGCATATCCAGATCCATGCCAAAGATTTGGGGAAGAAGCACATTATCCTGTTATTACTAATTAGACAGTCTTTAAATCACAGGCTCTTTCTGTGCATTTTGTCTGCCCAACAATAATATAGTCATAAGACAGTACAATCCCAGATTGCTTTCAAAGCAGAGAGCTTTGAAAATGAAATTGCTGTCTTTTTGTCTGAAATGTGTTCCTTATCTGATTTGGAAAGGTTGAAGAAGTCTGTGGCCAGTCTGGAAGTGATTCCATTTCTGGCTCTGGAAATCTAGGGAGAATTAAATGTTGCCTTGTACACAAAGTTTGTAGAGGATACTCTTTCCTCTTATGCCAAATGGCTTGTAACTTTACCAGCCAGTTAGCTCCTTCATATATTTGACACAATCACTAGATACCCTGTAATAGACCCCCATATAAACCTATCTCTCTGCATTTTAACATAAACTAAGTTATAACCTCTGCTCATGCACAAAAGATATTGCCCAATGCAGAAAAATGCGGGCTTATGAATATCAGAACAGATGGAGAAAAGCACTGATAAGTCATGAGTGCTTTCCTTGGTACAGGCATGATGCTGGGTACTGCCTTTGCTTTGTGCTGTGTCGTCCTTACCAGGCAAGCAAGCAAACCAACACCCTCTTTTAAGCAGGAATTGTTATAGCACCCTTTATACATTTAAAGAAACCAGT
Organism: Cabassous unicinctus; assembly: GCA_029593785.1. NCBI lineage: Eukaryota > Metazoa > Chordata > Mammalia > Cingulata > Chlamyphoridae > Cabassous > Cabassous unicinctus. Next base: position 15,641 of record JAQZBX010032356.1, on the reverse strand, counting down.
TACCTGGGTTTCTCAACCTTGGCACTTCTGACATTCTTTGTTGTGGTGTCTGTCCAGTGCCTGGTAGGATGTTCAGCACTAGATGCCAGTAGCAACCCTCTGCCCCAAGGTATTGTCAGATGTCTCCTGGGGGGAACAAAATCACCGTGGGCTGAACCACTGAACTAACCCAATCTCTTATAGCTAATGAGAAATAAGTAATACGATTCAAGCAGTAGTGAGAGCACTCATCAGTTTCCATTCTTCAAATTAAGAGGATCTGGATCTGAGTGAAGCAAGCAGGATGGATGCATGCTTCAGTCCCCTGCAGGCTGGAGCGAGGGCACACTCTTCTGATGGCCGCTCGCCAAGGAAAGCAAACCCTTCTGAAGCCTTTCTCTAAATTGGTAATGATGGAAAGGATTGCTGGAAGACCAGAAAGAAATGAATCTATTCCTTTGGGGCCATGGGCAGACCTCCCAGTTCCTGTTCTAGAGGAGAGTCAACTTGGGCCTCAAGTCTGGTTAAAAAAATAAACCAAAGGCAGCCACCTTGTTTTTGACGTGGAGCGGGTCAGACAGGTCATCTGCCCAAGTCTGAGCCCCGCTTCCCCATCTGAGACGTGTCAGGGGAAGCCCAGCCCAGAATAACAAGCATTCCATTGCTTTGAGGGAATGGTTATTCCATATGTTATTGAGAATAAAACCTTTAAGGGAGGGCATTTTGAAGTAAGGATTTTTTCAGGCCTGTGTCAAGGTAGGCAAGGGCACCTTTATACTACTGGTTGCCCCCGGTGGTGAATATGGCCATATTCCTTATACATTCTGGACACAGTCAAAAGACCATGATCATCAGCCTGTTCATCAGGTTCTTCTATATCTGGAAAGATGCATTTTTTTTCCTTTTAATAGATTGCTTCGAATTGTAATGGGATTTCTTTTGTTAATCTTCAGAAATATGATTCATCAATCAACAGGTATTTTTCAGTCACTGTGAAGTGCATACTGCTTTGCAAGACCCTTTTGAAAACACAAAACAAGTATTTTTAGTGTTCTGTTCTCAAGGACATCCTAATTAAGAACAAAACCTTATCTGCAAGGAATGTTATAAACCTAATCAATCCTAAATGCAAGGTGATAGACTAAATTTTCCAATCTTTCCAACTATATGTGCCTTTTTACAATGACTATCTTTCATTAGCTGCTATTGCCATAGATACTGCAATCTCTAATTGATTAGGAGTTTAGATATTAGCTTGAATGTTTTAATATATAAAATTCTGTTGTTTCTAGAATATTATGTATAGTGTTCTATTTTTATGCTCTATTGCAGTAAATTGTCAAAAATACTTTAAAATCTAACATTACTTTTAAGGTAAAGGATTTTGATTTCTCCTAAAATGGTAAATAGGAAATTTTTTCTTAGTTGCTATTAAATCTGATATGAAATTCTGTGAGAATAGAACTGTATTTTGGTAATTTTTGAAAATTCACTGGGTTCAATTTATAAATTATTTCATTTTTCTTTTTCTTAATTTATAGATGTTTAATAATAGGAATATTTGTAGTGATGATTTTATTATGGAAATAAAAATATAAGATCAGAGTGCTTTATAAGTTACACTTAATATATGGACTAACCAGTCTCTTTTCATTCTTTAATAGTCTTAGTATCTGTGTAGAATAGACTTGGGTTCTCAAGGATTAGTAAATAACAAATTATCTTTCTACTATTTTTATCAGAATATTGAAATTTCTTTCCCTAAATGAAATTATCTTTACCATTGTTTTAAATGTTAAAGGTGTCATTTCTTCATGGATATTTAATACTTTTCTCAAACCAATGAAAGTATTCTTTTGTTTACACTCTTTGAAACCTAGAATGCATGAACTGAATTGAATTAGTAATAATGAATTATTATTAATAATAACTTATTTATTGAACATTTGCTACGTACAGGCACTGTGCCAGATTTGAATTAGTGAGAATTCCAAAATCTAGAATATTTATAATAAATTCCATTTTCTTACTTTCAAGACTTGAAATATATAAACTCAAAATGCACAAGAAAGTACTACTTTGTATAAAACATTAAGAGGCTTATTTAATAAACTGTTAAGATTTGCTTAGCTAGTGCATCAAATGTATTTGAAATTACTTCTAAATTTTTGAGACTGATCAATTATATTTATTCATATAAGTATTTTGAATACTCCCAAGAGGCAATACTGTCTAGTTTGGAGTTTCCCAAGATATAATCTTCAGACCATCTTTAGGATGTTACTTTTGTTATTTTGGAATGAAGATGAGAATAGGGTTCCAAGGACATATAAGTTTGGGAAACACCAAGTTAAGAGTAAATGGATATTTTCTTTTCACTCTAGGACATCTTAGAACTTTAATAAGCTAATGTGCCTTCTGAATTTTTAAGGAGGTGGTATATCATACACAGTTCCCCAAATGTATTTGACCACAGACCCTTTTTATTTCTCAAACCCGGAATATCCTTTAGGAAAGAATCATTTGGTAGAATAAAAGCCTTGAATCTAATGTGAGTTCCACCGTTTACTATCTGAGAGTGTTTCATGAAGTCATTTTAATCAAGCTATCCTCCTAAAAAAAGGGAATGACCTTTTACCTGCAAATTTCCTAGTCTTGTTAAAGGATCAAATGAGAGATATTGTATGTACAAGCATTTAGGAAATTAAAAATGTCATATACAAGTACATATGCATGTAATTTTAGTAGTAACTGTATTTTAAAGTTGTGGAAAATGAGGAAAGGGCTAGTTGCCCAGTTCTAAACAGACCTCCTAGGAGGTCAATAGAGATCATCTAGCTGAAGCTTCTCAATTCACAAATGAAGACGTGAAAACTAAAGAAATTAACTTGTTCCACCCAGTGGCAGAGGCACTCCCAGGACCTGAATTGGTGAGATTTTAGAATGTTTTTAGTACTACAGTAGGAATGCTTGGTAGTATGTTTATAGTTTTTGGATGCTTTGGGTGAAGGTAAACTGAGATGTACTTACTTGGGAGGTATGTTTGGAATTATCTTACAGTTTCTAGTCAACGTTGTGATTTTATCATCCATTTCCAGAATTATTAGCCCTTAAGTATAAGGGAAGCCAACTCTCCCTTTACTCAGTTCTCCTTTACAAATACCACTGCACGTTTTTGTTACTAATTGCTTTCTCTAATATACACACATTTACAAATGTTGTTCAACTCTTCCCCTCCCCCAAAAGCCAACTTTCCTTGCTCTAGACATATTAAGGGGAAACGTGTGAAATGTTACTTTATTTCTAACCTTTAATAGATTCAAACAGCCAAAGGTATCTGACTTTAGTCACTTTGGGTGTCACTAGTGTTCAGGTGAAGGATTTGATTCTGTGCTTCTCTTCCCATTAGTTAGTTATATGGGTTAATAAACGCTCTTTCCTGTTCTATGTTTTGTCTGGTGTCATGTAATGCCAAGATTTTTTTGCAGATGTCCCCTACTTCCCATTTCCACATATTGCATGTGAATCATCATCTGATAGTCTAATCGTGAGAGTCAATATGGGTTCCTACCTTCACCTACCTTTAACTTTCTGATAGTTCTTTGCAAAGGAAGTTTTGGTTAAATGTCTGACTCCAAAGGTAAAATATCAACAGTATACCAAGGAGAAGTCACTAAGAACCTTCCTGTGTACACGAGACCCACCCAGAGTTGTGTCCTATGCATTGGCTATCATTGCAACATAGAGTGTCCCACACAAGGAAAGTACTTATACTTTCCCCAGTTTCATCTCATCTTACTGTTTCTTTCCATTAAATAAAACTAACCCCTTTGGCTTGTGCTTGTGGTAGATTATAATCACAAAAATCTACATTTCTGATTTCCAACTGTATTTTAGACTCATCTTCCTCCTGTGCAGCTTTAAAAATAGTGAGTTGATTCTGTTTCCATGTTTAGAAGGAGTGGTAGAAAATTAAGTACTTGAATGAAGTATTGTGTCCTGTGGCTTTTATAGCATGAAACACAGTATGTGAGTACACACTGTCGTCAGTGATGTCAAGCACTAGCAGTCCTTGACTATTTATGGGAAAAATTATTTTTTTTTTTGGTAAATATGATCCTGACAAAACTTTGGCTGGCAGGAAAATCCCTTTCCTTTAAAAAGAACAAAATGAGACTGCATGTTTTAATTCAAGATCAAAGACTTAACATAAAACAAACCCTGACAAGTGAAAACTGTGCAGTTGGGTTTTCCTCCTGGTTTGTTGGTAGAATATCATGCGCATTCAAAATATATTTCCAGACAGCATTTAATGATGCTAGTAATTATGTAGTATGGGTGTGGAGAATTTCACCCTAAAAAATGATATTAACAGAACCCGCATCCTAGTGAAGTGGCTCAGCACAATGCGCAATTAAACAAAGGAAAAATTAGTCAGAGTTAATGAGCAAACCATATGACTATGGGAGGAAGTGGTGCCCCTTTGTTCCCCCCCCCCTTTGGCAAATCCATTAAAAAAACTTAGCTGGTATACTTGAATGCCATATCCCCTCATGGCTTAATTGTGTCCGTTGGTTAACTACATACTTTTATGAAAGTATAATGCTTATCTGGCCTCAAATTCAATTGATTCTAGATTTCTTCATGTGAAAAATCTAATATGAGAGGCTAACAGTGATTCTTGGCTAATTCCTAAAAGTGCTGTAATGAAATCATGCCTGGTTTAAAGCACCTCAATTGGGATTTTTCCTTTATTGGCATGAGATTTTGCCAACCCATCAAGCTTGCAGATCAATCTACAAATGGGTAAAAGGTACTTTTAGTAATGAGTGATAGAGAAAAATGAATTTCTTATATATGTCTTGTTAGATATTGAGAATTGGTCCAAAGAATGTTTTTTGGATGTCCCATTATACCATGTTAGAGCTAGGTAAGAAACCAGTGACCTTAAGTTCGAGGAGGGTCTCGAACTCTATAGTATCTGGCTAAATACTTGATTTTGACATTGTTTTCCCTAACAGATTGGTAAAGGAATTAAATCTGTACATAATAGATCCAAATAAACTACTTGAGCCAGACAAACTGTCAGCCATCCCATCCCATCCTATTCCATCCCATCCCATCCCATCCAATCCCATTCATGCATGAAAGTTTATTCATGCAGATGTTTATTGAACTCCTATTTTCTGGTGACACTGTGCTCAGGGATTTAATTAGTTATTAGCAAAACAGACATAGTTGCCCTCACAGATCTTAAAATCTCAAGGCAGAGAAAAACATTAAATAAGTAACGTCACAAAGAAATTCTTATTGAATGCTCTGTGCTATGAGGGGAAACATGGCAGTGCCGTGAGACTGAATCCCAGTGGGGACCAAGTTGATCTGGGAATGGGCATTCAGGGAAAGGCAAATTGAAATTTCACCAGCAGGCACCTAAAATGCAGGCAGCATGCTCTATGGATGATGACACTTGAGTTAATGCCTCAAAACTTTGTTTCTCCCTGTTTCGTCATGTTTGTCCTGATTGCTGATGGAAATTTGGATAGACTAGAAAATTGAGTTGAAAAAATGTGCCCCCTCTCTCTCGCCACCCCTCCCATCACTTCCACATAGGAGTCCCCAAAGACGTTATTTCCTGAATATGAAGTTGTTTGGCAAAAGCAGAATGTGTCTTTAAGTCCTTGGGAGTTATTAGTTTTTCATTCTGGGCCTCTTCTTTCATGGGCAAGGTGGGAGGTACCTGGATGAATCTTGTTCCCAGACTCTTCTAAGCAAGTAGGCTAGGGCGTGATCTATATTCCTTTAAGTCAGGACTTTCGGACATAGCACCTTTTATCCTGGCTCACAGCACTTGATAAACATGGCTTTGTAAGTCGTCCCAACATGTCTGTGATGTGGGTGGCAAGTATAATGTGCTCTCTCTTCCAGATAAGGAGTTGGAATACAGAAAACTTTGGTGTCTTGCTCTAAACTTGAATGTAGAGTTACTTGGTCAAGATGAGTACACTCCTCATCCCCTTTGTAGACCACACACGCTGAGTCATGGGAACAAATTGGAGCAGGCTTTGACCCCACAAGTCTCAGCTGGGCTCATTGGACGGTGTCTTCCCTTCCTGGGGCTCAACATCCTGCCTCTGGTTGTAGGACACTCCGTTCTTCACAGGAGACAATGACTAGACATTGGATTGAAATGGCTTGCCTGCCAAGGTGGATGTGGCTGGGGAAAAAAACAACAACAAACTTCCACAAAAAGCTAATCATAACACTCTAAAGTATGATTCAGGGGCATAAAATAGAACAGTGTTGTTTCTTTTTTATGAACCTTAAATTGCTTATCTCTGTTGAGGAACTTGATCTGTTCATTGCATCCTTTTCGGGCCCTTCTGGATGCAGGGGCAGGATGACATCAGCTGAAGCAGATTAGCTGAGGATGGAATGTGGCCCACTGACTTGAAGAGGCATTTGGCTCCTGCCAAAGATTCTGAAAACACAATGGCCACAGTGTTGATGGGCGAGAAGAGTTTTACATGCTTTACTACAGGGGCCACAACTGCCTCCCTTTTCTTTCTTTCTTTTTTTAAAATTCTGCTCTACGTTACTCCCACCACAAATTCCTAATCCTTTCCCACTATTTATCTGCCTTCCCTTTTCCTGTTTATTCAAATGTTCATGCACACTATTTTCCCATCTCATGGCATGCCTTTTTGTGACACACATTCACCGGTACCTATTTTCTGTCTCTCCTATCTCCTCTACCCTCTACCCTCTACCTTCTTTCCTCCCCGCCCCCCTTCTCTCTCTCTCTCTCTCTCTCTCTCATACTCACACATTCTTTGTAACAGTTTCCCCCCACATGCCTCTACCACGTGGTCTTACTTGAACATTCCATGCCCACCTGCTTCAAGCTTGTGCAGGTGGCCACAGGCCACCCCTATTCCTGCTCTTGGGGAGTCATAATGGATTTGACGCAGAGAGAACTAGTAGGACCAGGTTGGGGCAGCAGTGACTAGGGAACTAGAGACAACAGCATCGATAGCCAGAGGCCAGTTTGTAGAGAAGCCCTACTGCTGTTTTACTGAGGTGGACATCTGGGTTGTGGGGCATCTAGAACAGTGTGAATCATAGAAGAGGGAGCCTCAGGGACCCTAAGATTTTGATGTGAAGGTAGGGCTCTATTTTTTAATGCATCTTGGGATAAAGGACTTATCTTATACATTCTTGCCCTCTAATAATGAAAATTTGTGGCACCCATATTTGTGTCCTTATCATTGGGTATAAATTTTTCAATCTGGAAAAAAAATCCTGTCATTTTGATTAAAAGTTGAAAAACTAGAACAGGAAGGAGTTGGACTCTGATCTCTCAAACCCCTTCCAAATCTAAATGTCTACCGTTCTCTGATTTTGGGTCTTTTCAATAAATGCCAGAAGGTACTTTAGCACTATGTCATTACTGGCCTTTCTAGAGTAAAAAGTTATTTTACCAAAAGGAACTTTGGTATGCAGTAAATGTCAGAACTCTCCGTTAATTTTAGGCAAAGGAAGGTCAGCCCAGTTTTGAGTTATTACTTTACAAGTTGACATTTCCTCAGCGTCAAATACTTTTGCAACGATGTAGTCTGAGAAAAGGGGTAGCAGTAATTGAGCAGTATTTAACCAAAGTGCCTTCATCATTTTTTTTCTCTTCAATTCTGTTAATGTAGAGATTAAAGGTCCTTGAGTCTCAGAAGCCATCTGGTTTTTCTCCACTTTTTCTATTTTGAAAAATCACATGGTACCTCAGTGGATGGAATCATAGCTGGCAAATTCCAGTATGTCTTCTCCACAGTCTTTCTTTTCTTCATTTGCTGATCTTTTTAGTCCTCCGCGTTTTACTTCTATCTAAAATCACTTTGGGGGCGGGGCATGGGAGATGGGACCTAATAGTTAAAATCACTTTATTTAAATTCTGTCTGGCTTTCTTAAATAATTTCTCCAGTGATCATCCCTAGCTTAGAGAAGATAAGTTCTGAGAACTGAGAGAGAAGGAGAATGTAGTCTGTGATTTATAAACATGTTGGCGAACATAACCATTTGTTTTCTTTCAGATCTCACTCATTTGCCTTTATGACGTTATATTCTTAATTTAAAGTCTCTTCTTTCAAATATTAAAAAATAAAGTGCCCTAACTTGGAGGCTGTTCATACTGTGGCTTCATATTAAGCTGACTGCTCCTTCAAAGGCTCTCTGCCAGTGTAGAAAGAAGCAGGAACAGGTTATAAAGGATAAAGTGTCATAAAGAAAGTATCTAAATAGTATATTAAAAACTTAGATTACATATTAACTGATGCTCCAAACAAATGAAGCTACTCACTGAGTGTAATTTAAAATGTGATTTTTTAAAGGAATTTGGTTCACCCAGTAAAAAATGCTACTTTCCATCCTGTCAAATATTTTGTTCCTGACATAGATACCACTCTCCTTAGGTGTTTCTTTCATTTGGTCACAAAATTAAGTAAGTTCTAGAAAGGTGAAGGCAATTTTATTTCGGAAGTCAATAGTTTGCCAGTTCCTCAGTAATTATTATATCCAGCAGTGATTATTTAGATCTGCAAGGAGCGGCGTCTCTTTTCTCATGCCATGTCATATTTTCTTGTCACCCCAGTACCTCTTGCACAGCTGTGTGTACTCTGAGAAGTTGTACCTAGGTGAGAAATGTGTCTCCACCCTTTAAGGGTATATTTAGAGAAACGTAAATGCCCGGGGTAACAGCACCGAGCAGGTCTCTGCGTTTCTGCGCTTGGTTCCTCCTAAGCCCAGATATATGGCGAGCTCCCCATCATTACCATAAGAGCTGTTTGATAGCTCGAGTACAGCTTTTACATGAACTATCAAACAGCTGTTAGGAAAGGTGATTACTTTAAATCTGTATCTTCACAAAAGACGCTGAGCCAATCCCTGGGGAGAATCCTGGAGTTTGGAAACTTACTTATTCCTTTCAGGATGCCTTGGTGGGCTCCCATTGTGGGATTTCAGAATTCCTACAAAATTAACAATTTTATAGTTCTCTTAAAATTTTATAATTCCCTTAGGAGAGAAGGGAAGGCCACCTTAGGGCACTTCTGACTCATCAGCATTCTCTTGCCAAAGAGGAATTGTCCCTGTCATTGGGTCAGATTCCTGTCTTGACCCAGGAGGGGAAAGGGGGACAGGGAATGAGGAAGTGGCCCTGGAGCCAGATAGGCCTAACCATTCTCCCTTCTCTTAATGCCCCCCCCAACACACCCACACATTTGGTCATCTATCTTCTACTAGATTTTTTTTAAAGTCAAATACAGATTACATGGAGAACTGCCACATTTTTTTATATTCTACAGTCTGTAATCTATTTTTTATGAGGAAGTTAATACCTCCTAATTTACAAAATGTGATACATCTTAGTTCCTAGTCAAAGGACTTATATTTTAGTCAATTGGCATTAAGAAATTCATAATTAAAAAGCAAGAAACCATCCTATAAATTTAACTTGTAAAACCACTACAAAATAGGTATAGTAAAAATGGCATTAATTAAGATTTTATTAATTTAATTTTTTTCTAATAATTTCGGCACACCCTAGGTTAAAATAGATCTTTGTGCTGTAGAAGAGAGGCATGCCAATTTTGTGAATGATACTGAGGCAAAGGGGGTTTACCTGCTAAGCAAAGGCTATTTTTAAGTATTTCAGAAGTAGCTATTCATTGGGCTAATTACGTATCATTATTTTGTATTGTCCATTGAGTTTCAAAACCAAGATTTTGACCAAAAAACCTTCAACTATTTGCTTAATTTCTTTCTTTGAGTAACCATATATGTTTAAAAGATATTAATAGTGTTTATTGAAAATAGGTTAAAATTTAATTATTTCCTAATCCAGATTGATATGACCACCACTTTTTCAAATTAGTTAGATTTAGCAAATAGGTTTTATGAGATTTCAAGCTCTGTCCATGTTGTATTGTATTACGTGGGCAAAATTGACTTGTCACATTTTAACCTCCTTGGAACGATTCTTATCTTTTAGATTCTGAGCATGATTAATGGAGTCTTGAAATTATTGCAACATCCTGGGGAAAAATGTTATTAGTGATAAGATATAGCTAAGTAATTTGCTTCGCAGGAAAGGAAGTAATTTGGGGATCATGTATATTATCAGATACTTATAAGCTAAACTACTAGAAGAGTCTAGAGGACTCCCGTAAGAGAATTGTTAGTCTCGTGCCCACAAGAGAAAAGCAACATGCCTGTTCTGGGCTCGAAAAGAATTAATTTCAGAAGTAATCATTTTTAAAAAGTCTAGTGCATATAAGGTAACATAGAGGAAGGACTTCTTAAAACTCTCCTTCATATTTAGAACTACTCAAGAAATTCATATTTTCTTATGTCAAGTCTAGCTTACAATATCAAAAATGAGATAATTCATGGGATGTGTGAGGGGAATAAGTTGACACAGCATCTTCATTCTCTTTTTAAATATTCTGTGGTTTTATAGGAAATACAATTGGCTTAATTGACACAGAAATCTTGATAATAAACGTAAAATACACATATATATTTAAATGCTGCTAAAGTTAGTACAATTTAATCCATATTCATTGGCTTTATATTGCAAAGTAACTTTTGAATACTTTATCATATTTTATCCTTAAAATATGTCCTGCCAGGCAAGCAAGTTAAGCATAAGCATTCCTTTCTTACAGATGGCAAATCTGATTTTCCGAGTGCAACTGATTAGTGCTGGAACAAGAACGAAAATCCATTTCTTTAAGGGCCTAGGTTGGAATTCTTTCCCCATCATGCTGCATTATCAATGCAGTTACTGAAAATATAGAAAGCAAGATTCCCAGAACTCCTTTCGCTAACCCAGATTGCAAGTGCCCATTTTGTTTTGGGTTTTTTTGTGGTCAAGTTCAAAAGTATGATTCCTAAGCATGGACCCTCATGATAGATTTATGTTATTTCCTTGGGATCTTTAAAATTTTGTGTTTCCCGATTCACTCCTGAAAATGTTTAATGAACACCTACTATGTGCCAACTTTTGTGCTAGGTTGTGGGGAAGAAATGATGAGGAAGGCTGATTTAGTTCCTGCCCATGCTGAGCTTGCAGGCTGAGGGTCTACAGACAAGTCTGAAGGCATCTCACAAAACTGAATTTTGAAAGATAATTGCAATTAATGCTTTTTTTTTTTCATTTTTAAAATATATTTTTTATTGAGGTATATCATTCATATATGACCATACATAAACAATAAGTGTATAGTAAAGGTTGTAAACTTACAAAATAAACCTGCATAACATCATATAGGGGTCCCATACATCACCCCTTCATCAACACCTTGCATTGTTGGGATACATTTGTTACAAACTATCCAAGAACATCATCAAAATATTACTACTAACTATAGACCATATCTTACATTTGGTGTATTTTTCCCCCAACCCACCCTATTTTTTAAAATATATTTTTATTACAGAGGTTGTGAACTTACAAAACAATCATGCTCGTGTAGAATTCCCATACAACACCCCTTCACCAACACACCACACCGTGGTTGGAAATTTGTTATAGATTATGAGATAATATCATCAGACTATTACCACCAGCCATGGTCTATAGCCTACATTTGGCCCACTTTTCCATTACCTCCCTCTCCACCCCCCCATTGTCAACACAGTACATCTTTGGCATTGATGCAAGAATATTATAGTATTGCTGTTAACCACAGTCCATAGGTCACACAAGTTGTATTTTTCCCATGCTTCTCCACATTCCCACCACCCTGCAACAGTGCTGTACATCCGCTTTAGCTCACAGAAGGACACTCTTGCATCTGCACCATCAACCACAATTTTCATCTTCCTCTGGGTTCACTGTGTTATTCGTCCCTAGATTATTCTCTAGCTTTCTTTCAATTGACATTTACTTCCCCAGACTACCCTTTTCAGCCACAATCCCACATTTAATGCATATTTAAAGAAAAAAATCAAACAAATGATTTTTTTTTCTTAATTGCCAATGGGCAATTCCCCTCAAGGTTAAACCCAAAGACTATCTTGTATGCTTTTGTATTATTAATATAATTATTATCATTAGGGTATTTCTTTTGCATTTTTCCTATTTATCATTAAAAAAATCTGTGACCTAGATCTTGGCATTTCCTGACTCTCATGGGTCCTAATTTTATGCAGGATACACGCACTTCCACAGATCTTGTCACACACCCGCATACATCTTCAAGTGAATAACATCCTCAGCTATGGTTACACGAAAATTCTCCAAGGGCTAGTTAATAAATTATGCTTTAATTGGTATTTTTCAAATTTACCAATCATGTAAAAGACATCTTTTTAAAACTCGGGGTAGATTGGAAAGAATGAAAACTAAAAAGCAAATATTCTTTATGAGAAAAAGATTTATTTTCACTTGTCCAACTTGGGCGCTAAACTTTTGCTATTGTCCTTTTTTTGCTCATTATTTATGTTCCTTCAATCTCTCCCCTTCCCCAGAATCTTTAATTTGAGTCATGACATAGAATTTTTGAAAGATTTCATGGAAATGTTGAGGAAAGAAAAGGCACTTGCGCTGGTGAGTTTCATCGCCCTGCGGGCCTTGGAACGTTCACGTGGTGGCTATTCCTAGTTCTTAAGAGAACAGTCTGCGCTTTTAGTTTTTTAATTTTTAATATTTTTAGTGGAGTACGTAAAAAACAAAAGCCAAATAAACCAACTAAACAAAGTAACGAGCAATAGCAATTCGACATTGAAGTGCACACTCCCGAGATTCTGGCTGCGAAGCACATTCCTAATTTGGCTTCCTTTGTAGTCTGCAGCCGCTGGTGCTTCCCGGCCGCCCCGGCCCCCCTGCCTGGCTTACCTGCTCAGGCACCTGCCGTGCATCCCTGACCCCCGGCAGGATGAACTCCCCCGGGAGCTGCGTGGCTGGGTCTGTTCTTGTCAACTGGCTACTGCAGGTCATGTGTGGAACAAACCAGCAAAGCATGGTTCTGGCTTCTTCGAGGGGCAGCGTGCCCACCACTGGGTTTCCCTCAGCCCTGTGCATGTTAAAGTCCCCCTCCTGGGCCAGCGCAGAGCTCCCCCTGCTTCTGCAGCCTGCTCCCTGCACGGCGCAAATTGCACCACCTTCCCGAGCCGGGGGACGAAGGTTTCACCCCTGCAGAGTGGCATCTTTTATGGCTAGATTGTTTTTCTGCTTTGAGAGGTAATTTTTAAATCCATATACCAGAAGCAAAATGTAAAGTTTAGGTGCACACATCCCAGATTTTTATTTTCACAGACAGCCTGTGTTGATGTCATTAAAATGTTAACGAGAAAGATTATATCACCTTTGGAAGCTGTTAAAATTTGGACTGGATTCTTTTTTTCCTTTTCAATTGGCAAAGGGCAGAAGAATGGATTGAATTACGTTGAAGTATACGTTTTTATACACTTGTAGTAGAAAAACTTTTAAATAAGTTTTACTGGCAGTCGGATACTTAGTAATAGTTTCTTAGAGACCCCCTACTATCATATTTATATATATATATTTATGCATTTTTAAGGATTTTGTTGGTTTTGTAATATGTGCTATTTCAATGCAGTCGTTTGAAAAACGAATTTACTACCCCTCCTCCCCCATCTCATCGTTAGATTCAAATTCTGTTTATTTGGATGGAAAAATGCAATTTGAAAAGTACCCACGGTTCACATTCTTTCTAGGATCACCTATCACTTAATAGCTTCAATATTCAGGTTACTAGTTTTATATTTCATTCTACTTACATTTTTAAATTCATATTAAAATTCTTACTTTCCCATAGAGTTCTTTCAGGCCTTATCAAACTGATTTTCTCAAGTGTGCCCAGGCTAATATGCTCAACAGCACTAAATATTTTAAGAAAAAAAAACTTAGTGTTTCAGGGTCCCACCGAGGAGTTTTAGTTCATTTGGGGGTGAGGGGGTGGGGATGAAGTTTAATTCCTTAGCGCCCTCTTGTGGTGAGAAGTCCAAAGCCTATCGAGGTTTTCCTTACCTAAGCCATTTGTAAAAGCCCGTTTTCTTCCGTACACTGCCTATAACAAAAATAATAGTTTCCTTCAAGTCATCTTGTGTCTGGGAGCTCTTCCCGCAAGGAAGGGATGTTTAGCCAGAGATGCTATGTGATGGCAGGGATTGGTGTGGATAACAATATTTCAGGTGGAGGCAACCATTGTAAATGGGCTGTGTTGGCAGCACTGTCTGGGCAGGGAGGATGGGGAGGTCCAGGACACACACCCCGTCAAGGAGCAAAATGGCCCTGGGCCAAGGGCTGCTTGGATACCCAGGGAAACCCTCACGAGGTTTGCACCTTCACGTTTAAGTTTGCACGTGTGGGGCAGGAGCACCAATACACTGCTAGAGAACAAAACAAGAGGAACATTTGGTTCCATATTGACGGGAAAAGGAAAATAAGCTATTGATTAAAGATTAACTGTGTGAGGAAATGTATACACAGGATTTTAGTGAGTAAACCCACCAGTCTTTGGAAAGGCATTATTATAATGTCCTTCTCGTTTTCTAATTTGAGAAGCTGCCTACTTTAGCAGAGTGACTTCAACTATTTATACTTTAAAAAAATCTTTAATGCTTCAGAGTAAGAATTAATGAAAACGTTTTAGACTAATTTTTCAGAATGAACACGAGACAAATTATTGAAGAAAGCATTTGCTGCTAACGACCTTTGCTTTATGACTCTAATTATGTCCTCCATTAATGGTGCTCAGTTCTAATTAGGGAGAAATGTCTGGAACTTTTATTACACCTAAGGACACTTGGAAATATTCAAGGTATTTTTGCTGCCAATGATTTGTCAGCACTCAAGTTTGTCTATCATTTGGCAGTTTTTACTGGACAATGAAGTTGAAGTTTGCTTTCGGAGGGCTTTGGGAAATATTTTTAAATTGTTTATATTAAGATGACACAGTGTTCCTCTGAGTTATTCTTGTGGTGAATGATGGCTCTTCAGAAGTATTTAGTGAAGAACTCTAATTCACTTTTTTCCCTCACAAACTGATCGTGCAAAGTGGATTTTCATAGGATCAGAAAACAATGGCAGTTTTATTTCTTTGCAAATGATTAATCGGAAGTATTTTTGTGTGTCCCTCTATAATGATCACCCAGCTAGCTTTGTATTACGCATGATTTGAGTGTTTAGCTCTATTGACAAACATCCCTAGCAATGTTAAAGTTCATATTAGAATATGCAAGCCTAGAATTGTGCCAGGATTCTTCTTGGGCTCAGATAATGTTTCGATATCAGGACTTATCTGGCAGAAAACCTATCCTCGAATACAGAAAATTGGAGAAGGTTCTGTGATAAGTGCTACATCTACAAGTAGTTCTAAACTGATGACTCATCATGAGGACATAGAGTGGATCTTATCCACTGGGGTTGGGATTTACCATTTAAGAATCTTGAGGTTGAAAATCGAGCATAAAAACTGTAGTCCAGGCATGGCTATAGAGAGGTTTCCCCTTGTTGTACATCCAGATATCCAGACCAGCTCTCATTCTCAAACCCCAGCTACTTTTGTTTGTTAACCAGGAGACCTCAGGACTTAAGTCTGTCCCACGCTTCATTCTAACCTGCTCATTCAGCTTCAGGAGTCTCC
>JAQZBX010032355.1:0-25915 GCA_029593785.1 Cabassous unicinctus | reverse complement strand
GATCACCAGCAGGTGAACTTTGGTAAGACAGCACAGCATCTCTGATGATGCCTTGATATGGAAATTTTCACAGCCTTGGAACTGTGAGCTTTTAAACTAATATATTCCCATTGTAAAAGCCAACCTATTTCTAGTATATTTCATTGGCAGCCCTTACCAAACTAAAACAACATGGGAAAAAGACATGAAGAGATATTTCACCAAAGAAGATATAAAATGGCAAACTAAGCACATAAAATAATGTTCAACATAATTAACCACTAGGGAAGTGCAAATTAATATCATAATGAATTTATGGGTACACACCTATCAGAACAGGTAAAACAAAAAGCAGTGATAATACCAAAGCTGGCAAGATTGAGGAGAAGCTGGATATTCATACATTGCTGGTGGTAATGTAAAATATTACAGCTATTCTGAAAAAGAGTTTGGCAGTTCCTTTAAAAAGGAAACTTCCAACTACCATATGACCCAGCAATATTTCACTTCTGGGCATTTATCTCAGAAAACCCTGGATGTGATTTTTTATGTCAGCTTTATTTGTAACACCCAGAACCTGGAAACAATCAAAATGTCCCCGATGGGTGAATATTTAAACCCTGGTACATCCATTCTCAGCAATAAAAAGGAATAAATCATTGATATCACAACTCAGATGGATCTCAAAGGCAGTATGCTTTGGGGAGGGGGGCAGGAAGACAATCTCAAGTGGTCACATACTATGGGATTCCATCTATATAAAATTGCCAAGGGTTATGGATGGTGGGGAGAGCAGATGGGTGTGCAAATACAGAGGTCGTACGAGAGCATTGTGGTGATGGAATAGCTTTATATTTTGATTGCCCTGGTGGTTATGAAGGAGCGAGCAGGTAACTGAGCCTGGGACCCCTAGGCAGAGGAATCCTGAACTAACCAATAGGAAGAGGGATCCTGAGTCAACCAATTGGGTAAGAGAGATTTCAGCCAATAGAATCTATTTCTTTAATTAATAACCAATCAACACCTCCCATAGTCAGCCAATCAGCATCTCCTATAATATGCTAATCTGGTTTTCAAACCCTAACCAATGCCCTTGCTCAGAATCAGTGATTGCCCAATCAGAGCATCGCAACTGGGGCTCCACCCCCTAGGGGGCGGTGACACAGCTAAACTATATTAAGAGCAACCGGGAAGCTCTGAACACACATTTCATTTTCGCTCTGGCCGGGGAACGTTGAGCTGACAATGCTGAGCCATGAACGCCTAGTAGAGCTGCGAATGCAAGCTGAGCTGTGAACATCTGCAACAACGAACGTCAGGTTGTGAGCCAAGCTGTGCACTTCCATGGGTACCTTGGCCAGGCTTGTGCCTTGGCTAGGGCTGAGCTGTAACACTGAAGGCACTTTAACTGGTGCCTTGGCCAGGCTTATATCTCGGTTAGGGGTGAGCTTGTAACAATGAAGGTGCTTCCACTGCCACCTCGGCCAGGCTTGTGCCTTGGTTCAGGGTTGAGCTGTAACACTGAAGGCACTTCCAATGGTGCCTCAGCCAGGCTTGTGCTCCTGCTAGGCTTGAGTTGCAACATCAGGGGATATTTCCAACATCACCGTGACCACGTTCAAGCTGTAACACTGAGCAGATTAAATAAAGTTTGATTGTACTGAGGTTGCATTTCTTCATTTTGAAGTCCCTCTGAACCAGAGAATAAAAGTGGCAACAACAGTTAAACACATGATAAAATGATGTAAAACTATATATCTGCATTGTACCAATGTCAAATTCCTGGATTTGACATAGTACTATAATTATGTAAGATGTAACCTCTGGGGGAAACTGGCTGAAAAGTAAACAAGACCTGTCTGGTGTTATCCTTGCAACTTCCTGTGAATTTATCATTATTTCAAAATAAAAAGCTTTTAAAAATCCTTTGAACTTAACAATGTATCTTAATTAGACTCTATGGTGATTTGCAATAGAAAGAAATGTAACTTTTCACTGAGATTAATTTATATTCACCTCAACCTTCTACATGTTTGATACTTATACTATGGTACAGTGCCTATATGTGGAGAGACAAAACTATCTTTAATTTTCAAGAAAAAGCAATAAAAATATGTATTTCATATCTAAATTCCATGGTCATTTTGAAAAAATTAAACAGTTTATATAATTCATCTCAAGATTTTCTTGGGGGGTAGATGTGGCTCAAACGGTTGGGCGTCTGTCTCCCATATGGAGGGATCTGGGTTTGATCCCCAGGACCTCCTAGTAAAATAAAGAAAAATATAGAGGAAGCGGGTGTGGCTCAATCGCTAGAGCTCCCGTTTACCATATGGGAGGCCCCAGGTTCGCTTCCCGGCGCCTCCTTGTGAGGGCAGGCCGGCCCGCGCGGCGTGGTGGGCTGATGCAGCAAGACCTCACAGCAAGGGGGAGATAAGCAGACATGGAAAAAACACACAGCAAATGGACACAGCAAACACAAGCAGCAAGGCGGGGATAAATAAATAAATAAATCTTTAAAATATATATATAGAGAGAGAGAGAGAGAAGGTGCAGGCCGCCAGGCCCCGCGAGCGGGCAAGCCCCTAGATCCTGTGCGCGGGTGTGCCAGGCCCCACCGAACCATGAAGCAAGATAATGACATAACAGGAGAGTGACACAAGGGAGAGCCAAGATGAGATGCACTGAAAAAAAAATGAAAGGAAAAAAAAATTTTTCTAGCTATCTCCAATATGAAATTTGGCAGTAATATCCAATTATAACATTAAAGTAATTTGGGTACAATTAAAATTAGAATTCTAAGAAACAATCTTCAACAGATTCTTCTTCTCCAACAACTATATGACTATATACATATTCATGTAATAAAAATCCCAAGTTTCAGGTAGAATAAAGCTGATTGCCTTAAATGTAATTTACCCTCCTGTAAGAGAAAGAGATTTATTGTTTAATTTATTTGAAATGCCCAAATTTCTCATTTTATTTTAAGCAAATGACAACCAAATAAAAAACACTATAATGCTATAGAGAAGAAAATGTAGGAGAAAATATTTGTGACCTTGTGTTAGGCAAAAAAGAAATAAAAAGATAAGATGCTAAAGATTGGGTAGATTGTATGGTATATGACTATATCTCAATAAAACTGCTTAAAAAATAAATAAATGTGCAAGAGTAGCCAGGGGGGAAAAAGATGCTAAAAGAATGATCTAGGGGGGAGCAGATGTGGCTCAAGTGGGTGGGTGCCTGCTTCCCATATGGGAGGTCCTGGGTTCAGTTCCTGGTTAAAAAAATAAAAAAAGATCTAGGGAGCAGCTGTAGCTCAGTGGTTGAGCACTTGCCTCCCAAGTATGAGGTCCCGGGTTCAATCCCTGGTACCACCTAAAAATAAAAGAATGATCTAAAAAATTTTTAAAGCTCAGCTCTTCAAATTCAGTGTTAAAAATGAATACAGGGTGTGGATGTGGCTCAAGCAGTTGAGTACCTGCTTCCCACATGGGAGGTTCTGGGTTTGGTTTGTGGTGCCTCCTAAACACACACACACACAAAACAAACAAGCAAACAAGCAGGAGAGCCAATTCAGGAGAGCCAATGTGGTTCAGTGGTTGAGTGCTGGCTTCCCACGTGCCATCTTCCCACATACAAGGTCCTGGGCTCATTTCCTGGCCCCAGAACCATTAAAAAAAACAACAAAACAAAACCAATGACATGCCTTTACATTCCTATTAGAATGGCAAAATACCCAAACAAGTGCTGACAATTATGCAAAGTATGCACAGCAACTAGTATTCTGAAAATATCAGTCAAAAACTTCTCATGAGAATGAAAAATTGTAAAACATTTCCCAATTTCTTATAAAATTAAACATTCCCATATTCAACTCAGCAATCCCACTCCCAGGTATTTACACAAAAGAAGTGAAATGAAAACTTGGGTTCACACAAGCACCTATATGTGCTTATAGTGGCTTCATCTATACACACCAGAAACTGGAAACAACCCAAATGTCCTTCAACTGATGAATGGATAAATATTTTGTATTTTCTCTAAATAGAGCAGATTAAGCATCCTTCTAGGACAAAATACTCCACTGGAAATAAAAGTGCTGAAAACAGGACAGGGACACTAGAGGTAAAGGAAAGTGAAGGACCAGATAAAATCAGAGGAGGAGAACAGAGTCAAGGCATGAAGAAATCAGGGGTCACACCTTTGATCACTTCATTAAGACAAAAAGGAGGGGGCAGTGGAACTGTGAACTTAAATATTCTATCCTGACCCTCTTCTCTCTGAAAGAGTTCAGGAAAACTGATTTCATGTAAAAATGATCATCTAGCTTAACTCTGCTGCCGGAATGAGGGGAAACGAGGCAGACTGAAAATCACAGTGCTGGTAGAGAGTGGCTTCTTTCCATCCAGATCAGACTGCAGCTCTAGCCTAAGCCCCAGCCCCACCTCCGACAGGGAGGAAGCTGGTGGGACCTGCGCCAGCCTCTCCAGGAAACTGCAGGCCACATTGTGGAGGCTGGTGCTCATCCTACTCTGGTGGCGCAAGCCGCCTCAGGAGCTATTCTGTGGCTGGAGTTGGAAGCTCCATTTCCCAAAAACAGGGGAGGAAGAGATGGTTGGCCACTGACTTCAGCTACTGATTAGTAAATTCATCTGGCTAAAGCAAATCCCTAAGAACAGCTAGGGTTTGAACCTAAGTCGGAAAGAGGCCAGTGGCCACCATTTTGACTCAGCCCCCAGTATGAGGGGAAGCCAGGCTGATTGAGAATCATGGTGACAGCAAGACCAGCTTCTTTCCACCCAGATCATACTACAGCCCTAGCCTAGGCTTCAACTCCACCTATGGCAGGGAGGAAGCTGATGGGTCCTGCACCAGCCTATCCAGGTAACTGCAGGTACATTTGGCTGGCACAGACTGAATAGTCGGAAGTCTCCAAGGACAATTGCAGTCATTCTGGACCTGCATGGCATAGATTGCTGCACATACCTGCAGCTCCAGCCCTGCCCCAGGCAGGGGAGGAAAGGGCAAGAAGCCTCATCAATCTCTCTGGGCAACTACAGTCTAGGCCTGCATGACTTGGATTATTATACACAGCTATGGCTCTGTCCCTACCCCTGGCAAAGGAAAAAGGTGAGAGAAGCTTCATCAGTTTCTGGGGCAATGAGGGTAGCTTGAGCCTGCACAGCTTATAGCACCAACTACATCCTTGGCTCCTACTACACAACCAGCAAGGGAGAAAGAGCAGGAAGCCCTAAACTAAAGAGAGAAACTGCACCCAGAATACATACATCTACTAACAAAAAATGCCAAGACACCAACAAAAAATTACAATCCACACCAAGGAACAGGAAGATATATCCCAGTTAAAGGAACAAGATAAGCCTCCAGATGGCATAAAGGAGTTGAGATAACTAATCATAGATGTTCAAACGAATCTCCTTAATAAACTCAATGAGATGGCTAGAGATTAAGGATATTAAGAAGACATTGGATGAGCACAAAGAAGAATTTGAAAGCATACATAGAAAAATGGCAGATCTTACAGGAATGAAAGGCACAATAAATGAAATTAAAAATACACTGTAACCATATAACAGCACATATGAGGAGGCAGAAGAAAGGACTGGTGAACTTGAAGACATGGCCTCCAAAAGTAAACATACAAAAGAACAGATGAAGAAAAGAATGGAAAAAATTGAACAAATTCTCAGGGAACTAAATGACAGCAAGAGATGTGCAAATATACATGTCAAGGGTATCCCAGAAGGAGAAGAAAAGGGAAAAGGGGCAGAAGGAATATTTGAAGAAATAATGGTAGAAAACTTCCCAGCTCTGTTGAAGGACATAGATATCTGTGTCCAAGAAGCACAATGTACTCCCATCTGAATAAATCTGAATAGACCAACTCCAAGACACATACTAATCAGAATGTCAAATGCCAAAGACAAAGAGAGAATTCTGAGAGCAGCAAGAGAAAAGCAATGCATAACATATAAGGGATGCCCAATAAGATTAAGTGCCAATTTCTCATAGAAACCATGGAGGCAAGAAGACAGTGGTATGATATATTTAAAATACTGCAAGAGAAAAACTTCCAGCCAAGAATCTTATATGCGGCAAGATAAGATTCAAAAATGAGGGTGAGCTTAGAATATTCACAGGTAAAAAGAAACTGAGAGAGTCTGTAACCAAGAGACTGGCTTTGCAGGAAATACAAAAGGGTGTACTACGGTCTGAAAGCAAAAGACAGGACAGAGAGACAAGGAAGACAGTCTAGAAATGAAGATTATATCAGTAAAAGTAACTAAAAGTATCAAAAGAGTGGTGAAAATAAAATATGACAGATAAAACCCAAAGGTCAAAATGGGTGAAATAAGAACTGCCTTTACTACTAGTAATAATATTGAATGTTAATGAATTAAACTCCCAAATCAAAAGACACAGACTGGAAAAATGGATAAGAAATATGAGTCACTTATATGCTGTCTGCAAGAGACTCACCTTAGACCCAAGGATACCAATAGACTGAAAGTGAAAGGCTAGGAAAAGATATTCCATGCATGCAGTAAACAAACAAACAAACAAATAAACAAAAGCTGGAGTAGCTATACTTATATCAAATGAAATAGACTTTAAAAGACACTAGTAATGCACAATCTGAGGAGGAAGTCAGAAAAAAAATTCCATTTACAATAGTGACTTAAAGAATCAAATATTTAGGAATAAACTTAACCAACAATGTAAAGCACTTGTATTTAGAAAACTACAATGCATTGTTAAAAGAAATTTTAAAAGGATCTAAATAATTGGAAGAACATTCCATGCTCTCAGATTGGAAGACTAAATATCATTAAGATGTCAATTCTACACAAATTGATATACAGATCCAATGCAATCCCGATAAAAATTCCACTAGCATTTTTAAATAAATGGAAAATGTGATTATCAAATTCATTTGGAAGGGTAAGGGGTCCCGAATAGCCAGAAACATCTTAAAAGGAAAAGCAAAGTTTGAGGACTCTCACTTCCAGACTTTAAATCATATTACCTAGCTACAATGGTGAAAACAACATGGTACTGGCATAAAGACAGACACATAGACCAATGAAAGTGAACTGATGGTTCAGAAACAGACCCTTACATCTATGGTCAAGTGATTTTTGACAAACTTGTCAAACCCACCCAGCTCGGGCAGAATAGTCCATTCAACAAATGGTGTTGAGAGAACTGGATATCCATAGCCAAAAGAAAGAGGACCCCTATCTCACACCTTATACAAAAATTAACTCAGAATGGATCAAAAACCTAAATATAAAAGCAAGAACCATAAAGCTTCTAGAAGAAAATGTAGGAAAACATCTTCAAGACCTGGTGGTGGGTGGTCTATTCTTAAAGGAGATAAGAGGAGGACTGAGATGGACTATTGATGCTTAATGTATGTAGAAGTTTTAATTAACTTTACTGTAAAAGTGTGGAAATGTATAGAGTTGATGGTAACACATTATAGTAACAACTGGTTTATAAATGGGAATGTAGCTGTAAAGGGTAGTCTAGGGATGTAAATGTCAACTGAAAGAAAGCTAGAGAATCATTTAGGGACTGAATAGCACAGTGAACCCAGAAGTGGATGAGAACTGTGGTTGATGGTACAGATGCAAGAGTGTCCTTTGTGAGCTAGAGCAGATGTACGTCACTATTGTTGGTGGGAATGTGGAGAAGCATGGGAAAAATACAAGTGGTGTAACCTATGGACTGTGGTTAACAGCAATACTGTGATATCCATGCATCTATGCCAAAGAGGTACTGTGTTGATGATAGGGGAATATGGAAATAGTGTGCCAATGTACACTATGGACCATGGTTAGTGGTAGTAGTCTGATGATATTATCTCATAATTTGTAATAAATGTTCCACCATGGCATGGTATGTTGATAGAGGGTGTAAGTTCACAAACTTCTGTAATAAAAATATATTTTGAAAATAATAATAGGGTGGGCTGGGGGGAAAATACACCAAATGTAAGATATGAACTATAGTTAGTACTAAGATTTTGATGATATTCTTTCATAGTTTGTAACAAATGTCTCACAACAATGCAAGGTGTTGGTGGAGGGGTGGTGTGTGGGAGCCCTGTATGATATTATGCATGTTTGCTTTGTAAGCTCACAACTTTTACTATACACTTACTGTTT
Source organism: Cabassous unicinctus (assembly GCA_029593785.1). Classification (NCBI taxonomy): domain Eukaryota; kingdom Metazoa; phylum Chordata; class Mammalia; order Cingulata; family Chlamyphoridae; genus Cabassous; species Cabassous unicinctus. The sequence continues at coordinate 17,741 of JAQZBX010032355.1, read as the reverse complement.
ATGTATTTTCATGTACAAATTATATAAAATAATAATAATAAGGTGGGTTGGGAAAAAATATACCAAATGTAAGATACTTTGGTTAGTAGTAATATTTTGAGGATGCTCTTTCATCATTAGTTAAAAATGTTTCACAACAATGCAAGGTATTGGTGGTATGGTGAGGTTTGAGAACCCTGTAGGATGTTTTTATGCTTGTTTTATAAGTTCACAACTATTACTTTACACTTATTGTTTATGTATGTTTATGTACGAGTGATATATGTCAATAAATTTTTTATAAAACTACAAAAAAGTGATCTAGTGTTCCAAAATCAGCTAAAAGAAATGAAGAAAATGATAGATAAGAAAGAACAATCTTAGTTAGAGTTAGAAAAAACTCAGATAAGAAGTGGTATAAATTAAGAATAAAATTTAAAATTTTTCAGAAATGGTGACTAAACTAAAAAGAATAAAAAGACAAACATGACTGGATAAGGTCTTAGGAGAAATAGAATGTGAAAGGAAAGTAATTACTTAAATCTAAAAGCTATAGGGGAAAATGATGTTATAAAAATTGATGGATACTTAACCTGGCAGGGGAGATACCTTGATCACAAAGGTAGATTTCCCAGGGTGAAGCTTATCCATTGCACTCCAGATGTGCTGACTTCTGTGATTTCCCAAATGTGGGAAACTTGACTGCATAATTTGTGGTAGTGGGGGACTGCGTTAGTACTCTCCCATTTAAAAAAAAAGAAATTGATGGATATGAAAAAATTGATGGAAAGAAGATTTGATATATGTATGAAAGTGTCCCAGAAGAAAAATAATAATGCAGATACAGAAAGACACTAAAGCTATAGAAACAAGCACTAGAGTTGATATTTAAAGAAAACATTTGTTGCATTATGATTCCATTCCAGAATGGCTTCCAAAGTATTCAGTAAAAACTGAATAAGCTATGATATCTGAGAGAAAACTTTTCCATATTAATTAGTTAGTCTCAAGTGTAAATTTTTGATAAGTCATAAGAATTAATATATAATTAAGTGGTTTCCCATATTTGTTATAAGTTTTCACTCTCCAGAATGTATTCCTTGATGAACAGTAAGTAAATAATCCCTGACAATTTTCCTTCCGTTTTTTTTTTTTTTTGGGGGGGTGGTGTACCGGGGCCGGGGATTGAACCCAGGACCTCATATGTGGGAAGCCAGTGCTCAACCACTAAGCCACATCAGCAACCCTGAGTTGGTTTTTTCATTTGTTTGCTTTTTGTTTGTTTGTTTTTAGGAGGCACTGGGAATTGAACTCGGGACCTCCCATGTGGGAAGCAGTTGCTCAACCGCTTGAGCCACATCCGCTCCCCTCTCACATTCTTAAATGTAAATGCTTTATTTCAATATGAAGCCTCTGATGTTTTCTGAGAACTGGAATCAAATGATATCTCACATTCTTTATATTCATACTCTTTGATGTCTTCTCTGTGTGTAATAAGGTTTGGACTACTGAAAGCTTTTTCACATTCCTTGCACGCATAGCGTTTTTCTCCAGTATGTACGATCTGATGTCTGGTAAAGTTAGAATTTGTCCTGAAGGTTTTTCCACAGTTATGACATGTTTAGTGCTTCTCACCAGTATGGATTCTCTAATGCAGAGTAAGCTATGATACATTGATGAAACTTTTCCCACATTCCGTACATGAACAGACCTTCTCTCCCATATGACTTCTCAGATGCACAGTAAGGTAAGAACATCTTCTGAAGACTTTTTCACACTCATCACATTTATGAAGTTTCTCCCAGTATGAATTTTCTGACGTTCTACAAATATCATCTGGCTAAATGCCTTCCAACAGTTATTACATTTAAATGAACCCAATATGAATTCTGATGGGCATTAAGGCCTGAATTATTTGTGAAGACTTTACATCTGCTTTTGTAAGGTTTCTCACCAGTATGAGTTCATTTGTGCAGAGTAAGCTGTGACATGTTACTGAAGTCTTCCCTACATTTGTTACATTTATATGGTTTTTCTCTAGTATGGTTCCTCTGATGTACAATAAGGTATGAGTTACTCTTGAAAGATTTTCCACAATTGGTACATTTACATGGTTTTACTACCAAGTGAATTTTCAGACATTCTGTGATATTTACCATTTGAGTGAATGCTTTCTTGCATTCAGTACATTTGCACAGTTTCTCCCCAGTATTAATTCTCTGACTAACAATTAGGTGTGATTTTAGCCTGAATGATCCCCACCTTCATAACATGAATAAGGTGTCTTTTCAGTATGAATTCACCCATGTGTAATACAAGATGAGGAACACAAGGCCTTCCCACATTCATTGAATGTATATGGTTTTATCCCAGTATGCATTCTCTGATGTATAGTGGGACAGTTTGAATTTTGTGAATTCCAGAAAAAGATTATGTTCTTAAACTAATTTATTCCTATGGGTGTGGTACCTCTTCATTGTATTAGATTCACTTTATTTTATTTATTTATTTTTTTTAAAGATTTATTTATTTATTTATCCCCCCCTCGCTGCTTGTGTTTGCTGTGTCCATTCGCTGTGCGTTTCTTCTGTGTCTGCTTATCTCCCCCTTGCTGTGAAGTCCCGCTGCATCAGCCCACCGTGCCGCGCGGGCCAGCCTGCCCTCACAAGGAGGTCCCGGGAAGCGAACCCGGGGCCTCCCATATGATAAACGGGAGCTCTATCGATTGAGCCACACCCGCTTCCCTAGATTCACTTTAGATCATTTGATTAGATTACTTGATAAGATTACTTTAGGGCTTTTGAGTGGACTACGTCAGTGAGACATGAGCCAACTTGGGTCTCCACCCTCTTGCTGGTTCTGATATAAACAGAGACACAGACACAGGAAGAAGGAGTTCTGCCATTTTTGACCCAGCCATGTGAGAGAGAGGACTCCAGGCTTTCCTATAGCTGCAGAGAGGCAAAGAAGCCCTGAGGGACTCAGAGAGGAGGCCCAGAGGAGACAAGCCCTATGGCTGATTGCCCACAGCTGAGCTCCAGGAGAGAGCGTGCCCAAATGGAAAGGCAAGGACCTCAGCAGAGATTAGTGGCCATCTTGCTTTGCCACATGGCCGGGCACCAGGATCAAGAGTAGCTGATTTGGACATTTCACAGCCTCTGAACTGTAAGCTTTTATTAAAAAAAAAATCCCCTTTATAAAAGACAACACACTTCTGGTACTTTGCATAAACAACCCATTTGGCACACTAAGACATACAGTAAGGCTCAAATTATTTCTAAAGTCTTTCCCACATTCATTATGTTTATATGGTTTCTCACCTTTGTGAATTCTGTTGTTCTATGAGGATTACTGTACAAATAATTGCTATGCCACATTCATTATATTCATAGGGTTTTTCTCCCACATGCTCTCTAAAGTGTAGAATAAGGCTCGAGTTATTTCTGAAGGCTTTCTCAAGTTCATTACATCTATAGGCCTCTCACCAGTATGAATTCTCTCATGTATTGTAAAGCCTAGGATACTACTGAATGTTTTCCCACATTCATTGCATCCATGTGGACTTTTTTCAGACTGGGTCCTCAAGGGATTCTCTTGAGTGTGAATTCCTTGGTGTTTAAGTTTGATGTCTGACAATGCTTTAACCACATTCATGACATATACATTTCTCTCTGTATTTCTGTGTGTTTAGCTGAAGAAGGAAAGGGACAGTTTAGACATCTTAAAAATTCTGTACAGTTGGTGTTACTTCCTCTAGCAATGTTTGGAAGTCAAAGACTGTTGAGGACTGAATCATGCCTTTCACAAAAGGCATGTTCAGATCCCAACCGCTGGTTCTGTGAGTGTGAGCCCATTTGTGAATAAGACATTTGAAGAGTTATTAGTTAAGATGTGCCCAAACTGAATGAGGGTGGGCCTTAATCCAATATGGCTGAAATCATTATAAACAAAGGAAAATGGGCACAGAGAGAAACCACAGGAGAATCAAGAATCTAGAAGTCAATGGAACCTGGAAGAGAAAGGAGAAGATGTTACAGGTGCACTGTCATGTGACGGATAAGCCAAGGAACCCTAAAGATTGCCAACCATGCAGAATATACTCACCCTAGAAGGAAGCAAGCCTTCTAGCCTCTAAAACCATGGGCCAATTAATTTCTGTTAAGCCAACCCATTGTATGGTATTTGTTTCAGCAAGTAGGCAACAAAGACAAAGATCAAATAAAATATAGGAGAAAGTCACTCAAAATTTGTGATTAGCATAAAGAAAGATTAGAGGAATAAAGAAATGTATGCGGCTGAAATAATTTTGAATAAAAAGCTAATCATGTGGAATGCAGACCATATAAGATGGGTAGGAAAGTAGTGGAGACCCAAGAAGCTAAAGGAGTCATTAGAGTGCAGATTATGGTGAGAGCAGATTAACCAGTCAGAAGGATGCAGTAAGGAGATAATAAGAAAGAAGGAGTAGTAAGTTTGATATCATGCAGAATGATGTGCTTTTAGTAATTGTCTGATCCAAAATGTGAGTAAGGGAAGGGAAGTAAAGAGTAGTGACACTGTATCTAAGAAGGCCAAAGAACTAAAATCATTAAGAAAGTCCTAAGTGTGTTACGGAGACCTGTGGAAAGGGGCAATGGTTGGATGAGAAGGAATTCATGACTATGAGAGAACAATGGTCAAGAAGAGATATTCTGGAAGAAAGAGTAGGCTGAGGCTGATCTCTCTTTCTCCAAAATGTAACGTCAGTGAAGAGGAATTTAGGAAAAACTCTTCATACAGAAGAGCTACATGTGGGTAAAAAGTGAGGAAGAGATATAGAAAAATCAACCATTTCGACTCATCCTCAAACAGGAGAGGTTACCGGGAAGATTCATTCACTCATTCACCAAATATTTACTGAGTGTACAGTATCTAAGTGCTGGAAATAGAGTAAAGAACAAGATGGACAAAGACCCTGTCCTCATGAGCTTACATTCTAGTGAGGAGAGTCCAACAATAAAATTGAGAATAGTATAGCTAATGTGGCAGGTGGTGACAGGGGCTATGGAGAAAAAGGATGGAGGACAAGAGGATATGGAGTACTGGAGAGTGACAATGGATTGCTATTTTAAAAAGAACGGTCAGGGAAGGCCTGATAAGGTGAATTTAAGCAGAGACCTATAGGAAGGAAGGGAGCAAACAGTACGCACAGGTGGGGGAGTGTTCCGGGCAGAGAGAAAGGCAAGCAGAGAGGCCTGGGGGTAGAAGCCTACTTGGCATTTAATATGGGAAGAGGCAGAGGTAGAAAAGAACTGAAGAAAAAAGTTCTAAGAAAGTAGTCTGAAGGAAGGGCTTGTGGAAAGGTTAGCAGAAAAGAGCAGAAATGAAAAAAGCCAAGGAATAAGAAGTAAGCTGAAAGTATGTGTTAATGACATATGATCAGAAAGAAATGGGTAAAAGAATAGGATATTGGAATATTGGCTAATTCAAACTTTCCAAACAGGCATCTGGTGAGGCAGAACTTCTAAAACTTCACCCTTCACCTTAGTTATGCATGGTTGCTCCTGGATGCTAGTAAGGCTCAGTTTCTAGTGGGAAATGGAGAAAGTGACCAGGGGTCTAGGTAGTCACAATCTCAAGGTACTATGAGAAAATATGGAGATTGGGACACTGGGAGTAAAAGATACAAGGTGAGGAATAGATGTCAATTAAAATGGATTACAGTAGGAGGGCCTTGAAAATTAGGCTGAGGAGAATTCTTGGACAATGAAACAAAGTGGCATGATGAAGGGCAAGAGGTAAAATTGTTTGGCACCAGAATGAAAGACTGGGGTAAGGCAAAATTAGCGAGACCCCTCAAAAAGCTATTGTTATAAGGCAGCCATAAAGGAAGTGCGACCTGGAATAACAGAAGTGGAAATATGAGCAAGGAAGAATCCGAGACATTTTTAAAGGGTTTAATTAAGAGGGTGAATTCAGGTGGAGGAATTTAAGGGAGATTAAAAATGGCACTATGGTTTCTAGCTTTGAGGAATAAAAGAATAGACTAAAAGAAAGAGGTACCACATACAAAATAGAGGAAATTATGATTGAAGCCATGTGTTTCTTGTTTTCTTTCGTTTTTTCTTTGACCCAAAGTGGGAGGGAGATGGAAAAAATGGAAAAAGGTTAACAAAACCATATTTAAATATTTTGAGTTTGAAGGAATACTGAGAAATGAAATTGGGAGTGGTAAGAGAGTTGTTATGATAATTCAAATATTTAATAATACGTAAAATGCTATTTAGGTGTTTATTAATATTATAATTACTATTAGAGCAGAGAACAGTAAAAGACCAGTGGGCTTGGGAGCCACACAATAAGAGCTGGGATGGGAAAAATATAAAGAAAAAATGCTTACACGAAGGAAAAGAATAGGAACAGTGAAGTGATTTAGAGGAGCAAGTAACCTAAATGTTAAACAATTGGATAATTATTAAATTATGGTAACTAAAAACAATGGAATTCTTCATAACTTTTGCTGTTGTTGCTTTGGTTTGTTTTTAGGAGGTACCAGGGATTGAACCCAGGACCTCATATATGGGAAGCAGGTGCTCAACTACTTGAGCTACATACACCACCCTTTTCATAACTTTTTAAAATTACATAGAAAAATATGTAATTACACAGGAAAATGTATGTATAGCATAAAGTGAAAAAGCGTATTTCAAAAATGAAAAGTATGTTCCTATTACTTTGTACTATTTTTTATTAAGTAGAAGTTTATATCTATATCTCTCTCTATAAAGCCTATATCCTTGATATCTGTTAAAGCATATAAAAACATCTGGATAGATATGCACCATACTGTCAAAGCAGTTACTGTAAGAAATTTAAAAAGAAATAGCTGGAAATGTCAGATCAATCAAGAAAATATTTATAAATATCTATGCATGTCTGAATGCAGAAAGTGCCCCCAGAATAGAATCAGACTAAGGATTCCAATGAGAATCAAGATGCAGAGAAGTCAGCACGCGATGATGTGAGACACAGACATCAAGTAAAGATGTCAAAGAGAAAGACAGATGACTTTCCTGTGAAAGATAACTTTTGAAATTTTGAACAGCAACCGGGGCTATTACTTGCAATGAACCATAACATGTCATCTACTCATCTCTTAAAATTTGTCTCACCACCATATTTTCCTTCCTCCAACTGGGAAATCATGTCCTGAACTACAAGCCCTGTTCAGGAAAATGGAAATGGAACTTCACAATGTTGATGACAAAAAGCCAATACAATATAGACTATGGTTAATAGTGCAATTATAATATTCTTTCATCAATTGTAACAAAGGTACCATACTAATGCAAAGTGTCAATAATGGGGGGTTATACGGAAATACTGTATTTTTTACATGATTTCTCTGTAGACCTACAACTTCTCTAATTTTAAAAAAAAGTGAAGCATACTTCAACTTGGAAACAACAGGAAAAAAAAAAACACTACAGAATTCAATTTGATCATCAGTCCTTTGGAACGTGGGCAATATAGGGAGTTGCATATGATTATAAAAGTAGCTGAGGAAAGCTCACACCTGTGCTCTCAAGAATGGTGAGATACACTTCCTCACAGAACTAATATGGATTGGAAAGAAGACAGAATGGAAGTATTTGCAAAAGGATTTTAGAAGACATAGTCTTAAGTCTGGGGATCTATCCTCAGGTGCAGTTTTCAAGATTGCCCAAAGAAAATATGAAATTTTCACTCTACAAAGAGGAGAATTTTGAGTTGGAAGTGGGGATAGAATTGCTTCATAAATGGGTCCATACAAATCATAAATCCTTGAACCTATGCTCTATTTGTTCCAATAGAAAGGTGAAGAGTCAAGCAGAGAAACTGTTCTTACTCAGAGACCAGATTCCTATAGTTCTTCAGCAAGATCTCCCCATGCAGATTCCTTTGTTCACGGCCCATGATCTTCCATCCTTCTAGGTGTGGTGGTTTGGAGCTGTCTGTCCCCCTAAAAAACACGTTCTTAAACTTAATTCATTTCTGTGGGTGTGAACCCATTTTAAGTAGGACCTTTTGACAAGGCTATTTCAAGTTAAGTTGTGACACACCTCAACGAGGATGGCTCTTAAACCTATTACCGGAGTTCTTTAAAAGAAAATGAAATTCTGATAGGGAGAGAGAAAGCCACAGAGGGAGCAGCCAGAAGCTGAAACCAATGGAACCTGGAAGAGAAGGGAGAGACCAGGAGATGCCACAATGTGCCTTGCCATGTGACAGAGGAGCCAAGGATTGCTGGCAGCCAGTCCCAGAACTCAGGTCTTCTTTGGGAAGAATACATCACTTTGATGGCGCCTTGATTTGGACTTTGTTTTAGCCTCAAAGCTGTAAGCTAAGTAATTTCCCATTGTTTAATCTGACCCATATCATGGGATTTGCTTTAGCAGCCTAGGAAACTAAAACACCAAGTAAAGTCTACAGCCACATCCTTGAATGCCACTGATTCCTAAACATCGAATGTATTGTGATAATACAAAACAATCGATTACATGGACCAAGGGGTGGAAAAACACACATAAAACTGGGAGGGAGATTCATGTAAACTCACAATCCTCAATTTTGAAAGGCGTTTGCAGGTTGTCCAGGCCACCTCATAAGAGGTTATTTGAATATTCTCAGCAAGTAGTCATCTAATCTCTTCCTGAACTGCTCCAAGAATTGAAACTCATTATTTAGCCAGGCTCCCCACTCCATTTCCCTTGTTAGCATAAAGTTTTACAACTTGAATAAAAACCTACCTTTGAGTAACTTTAACCATTGGCTTAACTTTATTATTTGGAGCCAAAAAAGTATTTTCTTCCTTCCCTGGGGAGCTCTTTAGTTTTAAAACTTATGAAATATATAATACATGCAAGAACATCTATAACAAATACTTTATAAATTGAACAACAGTGTACCCCTACCCAGTTTAAGAGAAAAAAAAATTACTAATGTATATGTTTCCTAAATAACATTACTAATATCCTAAAATAACATTACTAATGTCCTAAAATAACATTACTAATGTATACGTATCCCTAAACAATGCATTTAGTTTTGTCTCTATTTGAATATTATATGAATAAATTGTATTGTGTATATATACTCTTCTCCTTGCTTTGATGAATATTATGTTATTGAGACTCATTCACATTGATGCATGAAACTGCAGTCATTAATTAATTTTCACTCCTCAATTAAGTTTAAGTTCCATCTCTGCCCATTTATAAAGGCAAAAACAATGATAAAATATCTAGGCATAACAACACATGAAAAAAAACTGTATGAGGAAAATTTAAAAACACTCCTGAATGAATAAAATGTACATCTAAACAAATGGAAAAATGAACTGCGATCTTGAAAAGGAAGACTCAACATCATAAAATGACTATTCAGCTTTCCCTAACTTATTAATTCAATGTGAATCCAGAGACTCCTGTGAAGATGGCATTGGAGTACAAAGGCAGGGCTCAACTCTCTCACAAAAACAACAGAGTAAGGGCAAAAAGCTATCTGAGGGAGCTGCTTTGGGGGTGTACAGGCCAGGAGAGTGTTGTGCACCATCCAGGAGGGAGAGGGACAGAAAGACTGAAGCAAAAACTGTGAGTTACTAGCCTCTGCAGCTGGGAACTGCAACCATCCCCCACCCTCAAGGCAAACAGCCTGCATAAAACACATTACTCACTGTGGCCAACTGAGAGGGGAACAGATGTGTTCCTCCCTGGGAGGAGGGAGGATATGGTGAAGGGTGCAGAGTGGTTTCTCTTCAGTGAGTTTGGCCAGCAGAGCCCATTTTGAATCTTCGCTCTGGTCAGACAAGACTCACCAGTGAGTGGAGGTTAAGAGACACACCTCCTTGGAAAAGTTCACTGAAGAGCACCATCTGCAGGCAGGCCTGGAAACTGCATGGACTGAAAACACTTTTTGGTGTCTCTCATGTCCCAGGCCCCCCAGATCTGGCCAGCGCCCCATCAGTGAATCCCTGGCCCTGTTTTAGTAACTTAAACTGGGAAATCTTAAAGATTTATGATAAGTTGAACCCAAAATCAAAGAAGAGCCATGAAACAAAACCACTAGGCAAGAGAGAGAAATCAACCATCAGAGTAAATTCACCAACATAATCAGAACCCTAGACATCAGCAAAAAATTACAAACCATACTAAGAAACAGGAAGATATGGTCCAGCCAAGGATCAAATAAAAAATTCTGATGAGACACAGGATTTAAGAAAACTAATCACTGATGTTCACAAAAATCTCCTAAAAGAGACAAAGGATATTAAGACACTGCGTGAGCATAATGAATTATTTGAAAGCCTGCAAAGAAAAGTAACAGAGCTTATGTGAATGAAAGACACAATGGATGATATTAAAAAGACATTAGAGGTATATAATAGCAGATTTGAGTTGGCTGAAAACAGAATAAGTGAATTGGAGGACAGAACATCTGAACTTGAAAAGACAGGAGAACAGAAAGAGGAAAAAATGGAACATGGTCTCAGGAAATTGAATGAAAATGTGAAACACACAAACATATGAATTATAGGTGTCCCAGAAGGAGAAGAGAATGGAAAAGGGACTGTAGCAGTTTGATATTGTTTATGAATTCCAAAAATAGATATTGGATTGTGTTTGTAAACTGGTCTGTTCCTCTGGGTGTATTAGATTGTAATAGACTCAGAGGTTTCACTTTTACTTTATTACATCAAGATTAGGGCTTTTATTTGACCATGTCATTAGGGCAATTCTGCTTTGATTCCCCACCTACAGCTAGCCTACAGCTGTGGGCTATATAAATGGATGCTCAATCAAAGTCAAGGAAGTAAATACATGGAGAAGAAGAACACAGAGAGTTTAGTTTTGAACACTGGAGCCCCTGGGAGAGAGCCGAGCCACTCACCTGATAGTTTGCAGCTAAAGAGACCAGAGCCCTGAACAACTGAAAAAGCTCAGAAAGAAACAAGCCCCAGGGAAAGAGACAAGCCTTATGCTAGCCTATAGTTGAGATTGGAAGGCGCTGGGACCAAGGAGCCTTAGAAGGAAGAGGAAGACTTAACCCTCACAGAGACCAGCAGCCATCTTGCTCCAACACGTGGCAACTGGCTTTGGTGAGGGAAGTAACTTATGCTTTATGGCCTTGTGACTGTAAGCTTCTACCCCAAATAAATACCCTTTACAAAAGCCAACAGATCTGGTATTTTGCATCAGCACCCCTTTGGCTGACTAATACAGGGGCAGAAAAAAATATTTGAGGAAATAATGACCGAAAACCTCACAACCCTTATGAAAGACATAAATATCAATATGCAAGAAGGACAACACACTCCAAACAGAATAAATCCAAATAGACCTATTCCAAGACACTCACTATTCAGAATGTCAAATGTCAGAGATAAAGAGAGGATTCTGAAAGTAACAAGAGAAAAGAAATGCATCACATACAAGGGAAGCTCAATAAGACTAAGTGTTGATCTCTCATCAGAAACCATGGAGGCGAGAAGGCAGTGGTATGATATATTTAAGGTTCTGAAAGAAAAAAAAACTGCCAGCCAAGAATTCTTTATCCAGCAAAACTGTTCTTCAAAAATGAGGGTGAATTTAAAGTCTTCATGGAGAAACAAAAACTAGAGAGTTTATTACCAAAAGACAGGATTTACAAGAGATACTAAAGGAAGTTCTTTAGCCGGAAAGGAAAAGACAAAAGTGAGAGACTTGGAGAAGAGTATAGAAATGAAGAATATTAGTAAGGATAACTAAAAGTGTAAAAAGACAGATAGTGGGAGCAGATGTAGCTAAGTGGTTGAGAGCCTGCATGCCATGTATAAGGTCCCGGGTTTGATCTCAGTTACCTCCTAAAAAGAGAACAAATGAAAAAACCAACTGTCATTGAGGAACAGATGTAGCTCAGTGGTTGAGCGCCTGCTTACCCCAGTACCTCCTAGAAAAAGAAAAAAGAAAAAAAAAAAAAAGACAGATAATGGATAACAGTGGATAATGTTATTAGAAGTCAAGATCTGGACTCTTTGCTATTCGGATGTCATTGCTTCTAGCTTCTCAGTGGACAGAGCTAAGAAATATGTGTATTCATATGTATCTAAATATACATCAGTATGTGTTCACTTTTGCTCTGTGAAGAAGGTATAAAAGGAATGTGTACGGATGCAGGAGATCAGATTATGTGTGTTTGTAAACTTTGCTCATATGCTGAAAGGCTTGTATATGACAGAGTTCTCAATTACCTACATCCCAGTTAATTACTTTGGTTAGCGAAAGTGTGTACTGTGTAGAAAAGAGTTAGCAGAGGAGGTCTGAGACTACTATCCTTAGAAGGACCTGCTTGCAGGGTTGGCCCTTGGCAGGTTTCTGGGAACTTTGACTTTGGAAATGTTCCTACCATTTCCAGAATTAAAAAGAGTGGCTCACTGTGCCAAAATTGTTTGTATAAGCAATGTGGTTTATGACAAACACCTGCTTTCCTTCTGGGAGCCTGGAATTTTAGTATGTGTTAGACAGAGAGGGCCTACATGACCAGCCCCCAATATAACCTTGGGCCCTGAGTCTCTAATGAGCTCCCCTTATAGACAATATTCCACACATGTTGTCACAACTCTTGCTGTGGGAATTAAGCCTGTCCTGGGTGACTCCACCGGGAGAGGAGTCTTAAAAGCTTGTACCAGGATTCCTCCAGACTTCACTCCATGTGCTTTTTTCTTTGCTGATTTTGCTTTGTATCCTTTCATTATAAATAAATTGCATGCATATGACAATATGTTGAGTCCTGTGAGTCTGTCTAAAGAACCATCGAACCTGGAGGTGGTCTTGGGAACCCTCATTACATGTGTGTGTAAATAGGATGTTGCTTTTATTTATCAAGAGAAAAAGAGAATATTTTGTCTTCAAGTAAAATGGTTGTTCCAGAATATGAAAGAAGGTAGAAAAAGACAAAACTGAAGTGATACATTTTAGAAGACTTGAGGGAAAGTGAACTTTACTTATGTTTTATAATAGCCACAAATGCTGAAAAGCAATGCTAAAATGTATTAAAGTTTTGACAAAAGTTGGCTTAATTTTTATGGATTTATTTCTTTAAAGTTTATGAATTCTTTAATTCCAAATATTATAGTTTCACTATCTTTCTGCTAAAATAACAGTCTGCTCTTAATAAGAGGTGATGAAAAATCATTCTTAAACTCGGTTTAATCTGCCCAGAAAACAGAGATTCTGTCTCTCACTTAAAATTACTTCCTGTGCTCTGTGCTAATTTTGTCAGGCTCTTGTGGATAAAATGAAATAAATAAATAAACCAAAAACAGTCCCTTACCTTAGAGCCAATGACATGTCACTCAAAACCAAGAGAAATGTTAGAAATAATTAGGTTTGGTATGTTTCATATGTATTGCTTCCACATTATTGTAAGAGCTGCTCTGTTTATGGAAAGGGATGTCAAATCAAAGAGAAACTCAGCCTTCCCTAGGTTAATTTTGTGCAGATGTGATGTTATTAAAACAAATGTTTCAGGGAGTGGGTGCAGTCAGTGTTTGAACGCCTGCTTCCCATGTACGAAGTCCTGGGTTCAATCCCTGATGCCCCCTATAAATAAATAAGTAAATAAATAAATAAATAAATAAATAAATAAATAAATAAATAAATAAATAAAGTTTCAGAGATTATACAGTTTATCTATGATTGGGAGGCCCTGGAGACTGTTCTCACTGTCCATAACACATTCTTACCTTCAGGGGGAAACCCTGATCAACTCTGCCTTGAAACAGTCATGTAATATACCCCAATAAAGGATTTTACTCTCCTTCATTCTGATACTGTTGGTCACTGTTATAAACTGAACAGAGTCATCAGATCAGATCTACAATAATGGTTTATATTTTCCTTTCTTCCTTGCCAGAGGCTCTGCTAGATGCCAAAGACTGAGTCTTTGAGAAAGAGAGAATACTAACACACTCAGTGGAAAGAACTATACCAGATATTTTAACTATTGATACTTCAAGGAATGGACTCATGGGCTGCACACTTCCAAGCTTAAGCTGACACTGCTTAGACAGCTGTCAGGCTAGGTGCTTGAGGAGTCCCAGGACTCTTTTTCATTTTGGCCAGAAGCAGATCTCTTAATGAGATCAGACTGCTAACCAAAGATTCAGCATAACAAGGGTTAACTGAAAAGGAATGGATGAACTGGTGGGGGAAGTAGCTTGTGGTTATTTGTTTGGAACTCTGTTGGTATTTTTAAAAATATTCTGGTAGGCATGTGTGGCAGCCCTTGCTTGTCTGAATCTATCTCTCACTCTCAATTTAGTCACTCTGCTTTTGCAAACTAAAATGAAACCTTCTTTAAAATGTAAAGATTAAAATATAAGTGGTATTTTGTTTTCAGTCATCGCTCAGAATTAAAGAATGTATACTTGTACTGAGACTTTTTCCTTTTCATGACAATGTAGTTATTTACAAAGATTCAATAAGAAACCATCCTCCCTTCATCAGGATATAATTGGACAAATCAAAATAAGGCCTTGGAGGTATATCCAAGAATCTCCCTTAATCAGGCATGACATTAATAAGGAATGTTTTCTTCATATATGGAACTAATGCCTGAAAAACTCTTCCAGGAAATATATGTGGTACCTACCCCATGGCTTTCAGGATCCCAGTCCTACAAAGAATAAAGGTCACTTTCTGGTAGAGCAGAAACCTCAGAAGATCTGGGGGGCCTCAAGGAGAGAGAAATTCTATCTGGTGGAGCTAAATCTACTTGGTTTGGTTTCCTAGCCTTAGAACAGAAGAGCAAATAAAAGCAATTCTTAAAAATTCCTGGAATGATGGAGATTGAGACTAAAACCCTAGATTCCTCATAAAGCCTCCAGACAGAAATTTATTCTCTGGTCTTAGTAGTTGCTTAGTGCCATAGCTTGCTGGCACCACTAATGGCTTTGTCCTAGAGTTCCTAACAACACAACAAAGTGGCCTATAGGACTTAATTAGCACCTATTGCTGTACCATGTGAATGAATGAAGCCAAATAACAAATCCAAAATGAATCCAATTGTTTTTGAAATCAAGAAAAATCTGTAGAGATTATTTATGAATACAAGGGGGACTGTAAGAAAAATTATCCAAACTTGGAAATTAGACAAAAGGATGACTATACGTACTTCCAATGTCATACTGGAACTTTATATAACAGGCCCATTTAAGAATTATCTGACTCTCCTAGGGCACAAGATTTTGTCTGACTTACTAATTACTGTTGATTAGGGTCAGACTCTGTAAAGTTATAAGTTGTAAAGGAAAAAAAAATTCATAAATTGCAAATGATTTATTTGGTAAAATGACCCTGAAGGTTAGGGTTTTATTGCCTTGTAGATTATTAACCAGTTTCTAATCTAATTTAACAATCTCATACCAGCGTTCCTTCTTTCACTGATTACATATACATCAGCCTCTGGTCCTCCTTTAAACCAGCCTACTAGCCTGATAGCTCCCTCATTAATGAGTCTAAGTGCTCTTTGACCTATGTTTACTATATGTTTATGAGAGCCATGTTTTTATCTTGCAAAATATACTTCGATGTCTGTTTCCTTTAGGATGGGGTAGTAGCTATTGGGTTGGAAAAGTGAGCAGGTATTGCCTCATTTTTCCGGCTTGCTTTCTCCTGTCTTTTACCTTGTCATTAGAGTGCTGTTATGGGTGCAAGAAGGAGCAGCTCAGGCCATGGTGCTGATATTCTTTGTTAGTTTGAAGTCGTGGCCAAGCAGGGGTGCAGGCTGATGTACTGATTAGGTATTGTAATAGACATTTTGCTGATAAGAAGATCCTTATACAGCACCAAAAAGAAAAACATTTCAAATGCCATATATGGCATAAGAAATTATACACAGGACCTGGCTTAGCTATTCTTTGCACGCAGGTGCATAAGGAGACAATAGAGGATAAAGCAAATGTATTATCTAGGAGAAAAGACATAGAATTGAAATATATGGCATGGGAGGAATTCCAAAAAGAGATGTGGATGAAAGGCCACGACTTCTTCAACAGAAAACACAAGAAAAGGGGAAAAAAAGCAACAAGAAGGCAAGATGATTGTGATGAGTATGATGATGGCTATGCCACTTCAACTTCATTTCAACCACAGCCTGTTCAACCTCAACAAGGTTATATCCTCCCAACAGCATAGCCGAGACTGCCAGCAGATCCAGGAGCACCAGGAATGACTCCAGGCATCCCTCCATCAATGCCAGGTGTTCCTCCTCTGAAGCCATGAATGCCACCAGTTATGCCAGGCATGCCACCTGGATTGCATTACCAGAGAAGGCACACCCCATCATTCTGCAGTGAAAATGAAAGGATGCCCCCTGGACCAGGAGGACCACCTCTGAAGCCTGGTATGCTGCTAGCTATGCCCCCACTTGTTCCACTGGAATTCCTTCAGTGACTTAAGCACAGGCTGTTTCAGCTCCAGGTATCCTTAATAGATCACTGGCACCAAGAGCAACAGTTCCTGCTTCACAGCCTCCAGTTACTAAGCCTCTTTTCCTCAATGCTGGACAGGCTCTAGCGGCTGTCCAAGCACCTGTTGCTACAGATTTCAAGCCCTTAAATAGTACCTCTGCAACAACAACAGAACCCCCAAAGCCCACACTCCCTGCTTATACACAGTCTACAGCTTCAACCACAAGTACAGCAAATAGCACTGTAGCTCAACCAGTAGCTTTGGTAACAACTAAGTCTGCTATACTTATGACAACCTGGTAAAACCAGGAAGTTGATCTATCCAGATGAGGATATGTCACTGGAAGAGGGAAGGGCGCAGTTACCTAAACATCAATGTCATCTTCCTCAACCAGTATAGGCCCCCATTGATAATCCATGGGTTGGACCAATTGGATGGATGATGCCACTGCAGCCAGGCTACTCCACAGCAACAAGGAATGAGACTCCCAGTGCTGCCTCATGGTCAGTATGGTGGGCATCATCAAGGCACGTCAGGTTAGCTTCCTGGAGTCGCCACGTAGGCAGGGATCACCACGGGCACCCACTGACCAAGGTGACCTCTGATGGGAATGAGAGCTCCTATAATGTCACAAGGTAGCTGTTACTGATCTTACTTCATCCGATCCAATAGGTTTGGAGAGTTAACCTTTTCTCGATGTGTGCTGCTTAGATAGCCATGCTTTTGTCATTTAAAGCTTCATTGTGCCTTTAACGGACACCATCTTCCCATATACCAGGAACTACTGGACATTTGTTTCACATGGGGAAAATTATTTGAAATAATAAAGCAGGAAATTTTCCTAAAGTTGAAAAAAAAAATCATACTTTGACACATCTTGTCTCCCAGGATGAAGAAAACAGCAAAATTTAATGCTGCATTTTCTGTATTGGAAAATGGAAAGTTGTCATTGTAAGAACATAACAAAAACAAAAATGCCATCTCTACACATGGTTCCTGAAACACAACACACTCCATCTCTCCATCTCACACATGCTCCCTCTGCCTAGAATGCCATCATGCCCTTCCACTTATCCTCTTCACTGTGCAATTCCTTCTCCTGGGGATCCAGCTGTGATGGCATCTTTCTAACTTTTTAAGATGTCACCTTCTCTTACCATGAAAAGCTGAGCTAGGAGTCCCTCTCGGGTGTTCTGCATTTTCGTATCACAGCACTCATGTCACCATATTGTAATTGCCTGTTTCCTTAGCTAAGAGCAGAGATGGTGTCTTAGTCATCAAATCATCGCTGGC
>JAQZBX010032354.1:0-25891 GCA_029593785.1 Cabassous unicinctus | reverse complement strand
CTTATTTAATAAACAAGACCTCAGCAGATGCTATTTATTTATTTATTTATTTATTTATTTATTTATTTTTTTTAAAGATTTATTTATTTTATTTATTTATCCCCCCCTTGCTGCTTGTGCTGCTGTGCCCATTCGCTGCGCGTCCCCTCCGTGTCCGCCCATCTCCCCCTCGCTGTGAGGCTCCGGGAATCGAACCCGGGGCCTCTCATATGGTAAACGGGTGCACTATCCATTGCGCCACACCTGCTTCCTGCCGTGAGGTTGCTGCATCAGCCCACCGCACCGCTCAGGCCGGCGTGCCCTCACAAGGAGGCCTCGGGAAGTGAACCCGGGCCTCCCATATGGTAAACGGGGGCTCCATCCACTGAGCCACACCCGCTTCCCTGCAGATGCTATTTAGATTGCATTAACCTCTAATGTCTTTTGAGGACTTCTGGGACTTTCACCAGGAAGATTAATAACACTGGGAGTAGAGGCTGGTAAGAGGGGATCAAGGAGTTTTGCTTCCCCAATTTGTTGTGCCTTTAAGTCAGCTTTCTCGAAAAAAAAAGGATTTCCTATCTTTGTAATGTATTCCCTCCATTTCCCAGCATTCCTTTGAAAACAATGCCCAACCTGGCTTCCTCCTTTCATTTCTTATATCTCCCACAGATACCAAAAAAAGTTCCACCCCACCAAACTTATATATCTTCTATCAAAATAGAAAAGAGACTGGCAGGATTAGTTCTCATCTGGCAATTTACAATATCTGTGGCATCACAATACTGATATTACTACAAAGTCCTGGGCAGGGTGGTCCTCGGGTAAAATTAGGAAGGAAATAAGCTGTCTTGGAAGTCCTCTCAGCACTTGCTTTCCTCATTTTCTCCATCCTGCCTCCATATCTCTACCCCAACCCTCCTCTCACCCATCCCCATAACACTGGAAATGTATGAATGGCTCCCTAAGGCCTGACCAGGTTATGGCTTAAAATGCAGCTCCTCCCAGAGGGCGCACTCCTTATTAAGTGGAAGAGAACCTTTACAGGACTAAAAAGTTACAACAGTGTAAAATGACAGGCAATATGGCTCTATTTGGGCCAATAACTATGTGAAGAAGGCAAGACAGCTATTATTCACCCCATTTTACAGGGGAGGAAATCAAACTCATGAAGTGAAGGGACTTGCCCAAATCATGGAGCCAATATTGAAAGCCAGGTAAATTTGGCTTTAAATATAAGTTGCTGGCCCCTGGTATAAATGCTGCAAGTATGGGGTTCTTGCGTCATCCATCTTCCTTTCATTCCATGAACAGAATTCCCTTTGGCTCACAGCCAGAGAAGTAACACATTTATTGAGGCTTTCTATGCTCTAGATACACGTCTAAATGCTTAATATGTACTAACTCATTTTATCCCCAGATGGCTCAATTTACAGATGAGGAAACTGAGGCTTCAAGAAGTACAGTGAGTGGGAGAGTTTGGATTAGAATCTAAGCAGTCTGACTTGAGTCTGTGCACCCAACCATTATGCTAAATTGTCACTATAGGGAAGAGGGCAATGACTGCACACTAGTAATTATTTATGGATCATTTATCTAGGCCTTTTGGGTACTCTAAAGGGAAACCTCCATTATCACACTAGACAGGTCTTGATGTTCTTTTTTTTTTTTAAAGATTTATTTTATTTATTTCTGCCCCCATCCTCGTTGTTTGCACTTGCTGCCTGCTCTCTGTGTCTGTTTGTTGTTGTGTGCTGTGTCTGCTTGTCTTCTTTTTAGGAGGCACTGGGAATGGAAACCAGGACCTCCCATGTGGTAGGCGGGCACCCAACTGCATAAGCCACATCCTCTTCCCTTGATGTTCTTTTACTATCCCAGATCCCAGTGAACAGAGTTGCAGAAAGGACATAGAATCTTGGGTGCCTGCATAGAGGCCAATAAGATAGTCCTTTATTTCATGTTGCATTTACCATATCCATATTTGTTGGATTTCAACAAGTGCATGAATGCACCCTAGTTTTGTTATGTCACTTTTTATTTCTAGGCAAATATTAGCACCATGTAGGGAGAGGGGACACAAATATATGTTGTCCCTGGGCACCATTTACCCTCATGTCACCTCTGCTGGTTCTCCCTCGCCAAGGGTATTATGTTGAGGAGGGAGTCCCAGACATAATGGGGCAAAGCAGGGACCCTGCCAAAGTGGCAGAGGGGGACAAAAGGGAAATCACATTTATTGAGCACCTACTGTATGTCAGACATTGTGGTAGGCCTTTTCCATTTGGCCTCTTACTTAATCTTCAGAACAGCACTGAGAAGGGGGCTTGTATTATCCCCCTAACAGCTGCAGATCCTGGTAAGTGTCAGAGTTGGGGTTCCAATCCAGTTCTGTCTTGCTTCCAAACACATGCTTTTGCCATGTCACCAACTGTTTCTGAAGACACAGAAATCCCAACTGAGTAGGTTAGAAAGCACGCGTCAACCCTTGATTCTGTTCCCATATCAGTACAGACCATCTTCAATCTTCCCAAAGGTCCCTGGGGATGTACCTCTTCCTCCTGGATTCAAAATCCAGGCCTCACTCCACCTCAGACCAACTCCTCACTGCTTCTCTCCTGCTGGGTCAGAAGATCCCAGAACCTATATCCATAGGAAAAGTGGATTCATGGTTACTGGAAGTAAAATTTGATATTTACAAGCATGGGTTTTCTAGTCATATAGTCCTGGCTTTCCCATTTACTATCTGTGTGCTCTTAGGTAAGTTACTTGATGCCTTTATTTTTATTTTTTAAAGATTTATTTATTTACTTTATCCATTTTAAAACCCCCCTTCCCCATTTGCTGTTTTTTTTGTGTCCATTTGCTGGGTAATTCTCTGTGTCTGTTTCCTGCCATCTCTTCTCATCCTCCTCCAATCTTCACCAGGATTCGATCCTGGAGACCTCCGATGTAGGAGAGGTGTTCTGCCATCTGCGCCACCTCGGCTCCTGGTTTTTGGAGCTTTCAGAGCATCTCGTCTTGTCTCTCCCCTGTGTCTCTCTCCTGTTACGTCATCATCTTGCTGCATGGCTCCCGGGGCCTGGCGGCTCACTGGCACACAGAGCATACATTTTTTTTTTATTTTACCAGGAGGTCCCGGGGATCGAACCCAGGTCCCTCCATATGGCAGACGGACGCCCAACCATTTGAGCCACATCTGCCCCCCTGCTTGATCCCTTTAAGCCTCAGTTTTCTCATCTGTAAAATGGAGAGGCCCTTACCTCCCTCTGAGGGTTGCTGTGAGGTTTAAATGAGAAAGTGTACATCATGCACTTTGCTCAGAGCCTGAGCACATGGTGAGCCTCTTCTTTTCTCTCCTCTTTCTTTCCTGTTGCCTGTATTGGGAAAAGATGAGGGTTGTGATGGAAGGAAGGTCCCAATAACAGGAAAATGAGTCAATTTTTTGGAGTTAATTTGGCTCTTCATTTGCTGAAGGGCCGTATTTAGGATTAAAATCATGACTTGACTATTCCCACTTGTAGCAGTGCTTGGACCCCTTCCTCAGGCCCTAAGACCAGGGCAGCCTTTAATCCTGGCTCCCGGTTACTATGGCCCTTTCCATGTCTATTTTTAAAAGTGACCTTTCTTTCCTCTTCTAATTCTTTCCAAGAACAGTAAAGCTGACTTGGGAATAATTAGGAAAACATTTTGAAGTTGACAGATTGCCAATAATGGAAATTATGGAACAACTTTAAGTCCATTATTATAATAAAAACTTGCATCAGCAGCACATTGTTATGTATACTTGTAAATTGTGGGTAGCCTTTCACATCTGCCTTTCTTTCCTTATTGTGTCTGTTGAGGACTATGAATAGTTTACTCATTCTGTAGAATTCTCTAGAAAATTCATACTCTTGCTCAATGCAGAGTCTGAGACTTTGATCTTTGTCCTGGCTCCATAGTCTTGGTCAAGTCCTCTGAACTCTCCAAATTTTGGATTCCTCATCTGGAAACAGAAAAGAACTTCTGTCTCTCTTACCTCATTAGGGACCTAGGAGCGAAAAAATATTGGACAGGGAAGTGCTTTGGAACAGCCTAGACTACCAGATGGTTGTCGAGGATTGATAGGATGACACATGAATATGTGTCTGAAGTGAAAATGAAAGAAAACTAAGAAACAAAGGAGTAACGGTTGTTCCTTGCTTTGCCATTCATTAGCTGAGTGGTCATGGGAAGGCACTTCCTCTCTGTGGGCCTCAATTTCTTCATCTGTATAAAATGGGGATTATAACAATAGCTCTTCTTTCTAGTTCATGGGATTGTTGTATCAAATGGGACAGTGGGTGCGAAAATGTTACCTAAATAAGAAAAGACTATGCAAATGTTAATTATTATTTCTACTAGTAGTAATCCCTGGTGAAGTTGTAGTATTTTTCCAGGGCTTAAACTAGTTTAGCCATCTTTGGAATAAAATCAGTCAACTGAAATCACAGGGTATTGCCTGTTTGCTTCCACAGGCAGGGTTGAGCCTAGTGACTGGGAGCCTGGCCTCTGGCAGCACACTGCTGGGATTCAACTCTCAGCTCTGCCACTAAGAGCCTATGTGATCTTGAGCAAGTATTGAACCCCTCTGACTTAGTTTCACCCTCTGTAGAATGGGGATGATGAAGATGCTAATTATAGTTACTTACCTCTTGGACTTGTGAGGATTAAGTGACATAATACGTGCAAAATGTATTTCAAAGAGTATCTAGCACACAGAATATATTTATAGATATCTTCATTCTTCAGTTTTAGGTGATACCTTGGCTTCATGCTGAATATGTATAACTTTTGCTGTAGTTTTTATTAAATAGCATCCCAAGTATGTCTGATACTAGGAAAATCTGACGGAATGAAAAAGCATTTAGTTCTATGGCTACATGGCTCCTATGAAAGCTGTTTGCTTTTAATCAGCTGCAGCAGATGCCTAAATCCCCATATTGAGATAGCCTAAAAGAAAAGTACTTATATATTCTGAGCCTAAGACCCTGCAGGCCAGAGGTGGTGGCAGGACCCTCTTGGATCTCAGACAATAGCCCTTGGGGGCCCATAGAAAACCTATTTCTATGTCCAAACCAACTCACCTTTCCTTATCTTCAATGAGTCCCAAGGCCCTTCTTCTTTCCATTCTGTCTGTTCCCCAGCAGGTTGGGGAGAGGTACGGGTATCCAGAAATGGAAGATCTCCACTCTGGAACCAGCAAGCCAGTAACATCTCAGTGCCTCTGATCCTATCCCCTTTGGGAGAGAGATCTCTGTGGAAGGCAGATTTTCCACTGTTCCAGCTGCTACAGTTCCACAGGAGTTTCTAATCTGCCACCTAGTGAGACAGGTTTCCAATGTCCTTAGTCAGTAGATGAATGAGAAGATGAGTGAGGAGCTAAATTAGATAATGACATCATTAGGTAATAAGTGCACAAGGAGGTGATAAAGTGGAAACAACTCGGGTGAATAAACATGGGTAAGAGATGCATAAAGCTCTGCACCAGTGGCTTAAAAAAAAGAGACATTTAAAAAAAGCCCTGTCAGGCAGAGTAAAGACTCTGGGAACTGGGAAACCAGTATGAGGAAATTCACAGGGCAGCAGCTTTCAATATATATATATATTTTTTTTAGTACCAGGACCAGGGATTGAACCCTGGACTTCGTATGTGGGAAGCCAGTGCTCAACCACTGAGCCACATTGGCTCCCAGCTTTCAATCGTGAGGGTGCTTCAGAATCACTTAGAGGACTAGTAAAAAGACAGATTGCTGGGCTCCAACCTCAGAGTTTCAGATTCAGAGGGTCCAGAGTAGAGTCCAGAGTGGAGCCGGAGAATTTGCATTTCTAACAAGCTCCCAAGTGATGCTGGGACCACACTTGAAGAACCACTGTTATAGGGAACCTACGAAGAGTCGCTGCAAGGCCGTTATTTACAAAAAGGCCTTAGAACTAAATGAGGCCCCAGGAAAGACTTGTCCCGGAGGCTGCGCGGCTGCGGAGACTGGAGTGTCCAGGATCTACCTAGTGGTTTGGATTCCTCAGTCACAATAAATAGGTTCAACACGTGTTGGGGTCGTTGTTGAGCACACTGGCTAACGCCTGGAATCTATAAGCACCCCTGCATGCCAACCCCCTCCCCCCAATCCAGGCTTCGACTTAGGGAGCGGATGCTTCTGCTCCGGCTCTCCGAGGACCGGGGCGGGTAGCTGCCTACCTCCTCCCGTCTCCACCCGAAAACTCAAAGTTGAAGGTTCCTGGCTCGTTCCTGGCTCACCACCATCGTCCGGTTCCTAGGGCCCAGATCTGAGGGCAGGTGAATGGGGCCGGGTGGGGCTCCCTATCCAGCCGAGGTTGGCTGCCCTTGGGGGATGGGGAATTGGGGGCTGTGGCTCCCGGCAGAGTCGCGGGATTGGAGCCATCAAAGACGCTGCGACGAGCCGCGGCTTCCGCCTCTGGCGGTCGGCAGTGGGGGGCGCACCAAGACAGCAGTTCGGGAGCTGTGCTTTGTCACCGCGGCCGCGAGGGGCGGGGGAGAGCGTGGGGGGAGCGCAGAAAGGGGCCGCAGGGACAGTACGGGGCGGCCGACAGGCTCCCAGGTCGAAAAAGAACGCTCAGGGGACTCCGGGCCTCACCTGGCTCAGTCCGGGTGGTGTGAGGACGGAAGGGACTGAAACGCCTGGCCCGGGCCCAGCCTGTGCGAGCACTCCAGTCTTGGGCCAGCGACGCCTTATTCTCTTGGGCGGGCATCCCACTCTCGCTTCCTCCACTGCAAGAGCTGGTTAGCTGGGACCGCGCCCCCGGAAACCCACCGCCGCGGGCACGCGCCCACCCACACACACTCTAGGCCAGGCTTCTCCGCCGTGAGCGCACAGTCCCTCCACGTCGCGGCGCCCTGCGGCCCTTCCGGCTTGTTAACCACTCTTCTCGGAGTGCCCCGCTCCCTGGAGACTTACGGTAACGGCACGAGTGGGCTCCAGCCTGCCCTCCCGCGCCAAGGCCGCGGCCGCACCCACCCAGCAAACCCAGGAAGGAAGGTCCCCGTCTGGGTCTTTCAATCATAGCAAAGGCACCCCACTTGTCTGCGGTGCTAGGAACGTGGTCCTGGGCCCTTGGGACGCAGCGTTAACATTGGAGCGAGAATCTGGCCTTCGGTGGACGGGTTAGAATCCCGGCTTGGTCACTTCCCAGCTGTGTGACCCTGGGCAGGTTCCTCACCCTTTCTGAGACCCTGTCTTCCCTCTTCGATGAGAGGAAGGGGGCGAGTCTGGGTAAGAAAGAGGCTTCATAAAAAGTCAGTCCTCAGATCTCATACAAGAGTGTTTTCCATTTCACTGGAGGGGGAGCCTGGGCCCGCCCAAGCGGTTGGACATCCTTGCAGCGGGTGGGGAGCGCGGGGGGCGGTTCTCCCACCCTACCCTCGGGAGACCGACTCCTGCACTCCAGCCCGGCGTCCTTGCGTCTCCGGGCCGCGCGAGGCCAGGCAGGGAGAGGGGAAGGGGCTGCGCCCCCGCGTTGGCCGGAGAACAGAGAGACACAGACTTACTGTCAGAGAGCTTACAGACAGAACGGCAACGCGAAGGGAGCATTTAGGGGCTGGTTAAGACGCTGACGAAAGGTCGCACTGGGTAAGGGCTCCACCGGGATTCGAGTTCCGGACCACCGGTTGGGTCACCCTGACCGATGTCGCAGTGGGCGAGTCCCCTCTTCCTGGGCCGGGGTGAAAGTGAGGGGCGCCCCATTGTGGGGGGAGGGCTGTCAAGCTTGTCCGGCCCTCGACGCCCCAGCACTCAGAAGGGGTTAGCACCCGGAAAATAGTTTTAAAAGACAAAGCAAAACCAAAAACCGATTTCCCCAGGCATGCAGGAAAGGAACTCATGGTATGCACGATTCTATGATAATAATCGGCCACTTCCCTGCTCTTCGGGTTTCTCCTTATCCGGAGGGAAGTAGAACCCAAACCTAAGATCTGCTTCTATAGGAGAAGCAACCAGTCAAGCCATTTCCTCCCCCAGAGGCCTCTGGCCAGGGCCTAGAGATTTTGAGTGGAGGCAGATGCAATTGCGGGAGGTTGTGCCCAGACCAGGGGGGGCAGATATGGGCTGCTGGTGGGCAGGTCTGGTCTGAGCCTCAGGTTTTTTTCCCTTGGGTCAATCAATCATGGAAGACAGTTTGAGGGAGGCAGCTGCCATATAAAGGAAACCACCCTAGTAAAGCCACACCCCCTCTCTAATGGATCAGGCATTTGTGCCTGGGGTATGGTGGCTTTTGAGAGGTTGTAGGGAGTGGCGGAACCTCAGAAACTGTAGCGAACTTCAGTGCCTCTGTGCATTTTTCTAGGGAGAGGGCTGCCAGATATGTGAAGGGGCTGTGAGCCCCAGGAATTTTAAATTGGCTAGGAAACACTTCCAGAAAGGTGCTCAGGGCCTCAGTGGATAGTGATGGCCAAAGAGGGACTGGTTTTTTTCGTAGGGTCTCGAGAGTCCCCTGCTGCAGTGACAGTCCTAATATTTTGGAATTCAGACCCTGGAGTCCCTTCTCACCTGTGGGCAGAGCAGCTACTCTCCTACCCCACATCCCTGAAGATGGCTCCAGCCTCTTCAGCCCCACACCTACCCCAGGGCTATGCACACCCCACCCCCAGCTTCAGATTACCCCTTACCCCAAAGAAAGGCAAGGCTTGGAGGCTTTCTCCAGGTCTCACCCAAATGGTTTAGGGCCATTAATTTTTCTTCACTCTTCCTTCATGCCCAAAGTAAGTGGCCTGGTGTTAGTTTGTCTTCCTTCCACTGCCTAATTAATTTGGGAGTGAGAAGGAGTAGAAAAGGCCTTGGCAAAAACCCCAGGTTGAGGTTTTGGAAGGCAAGGCTCAGAACCTAGGGTCTGCCACCTTTGTAACAGCTCAATTGTTGTGTATCTGGTTTTAGAGCCAGAGAGAGGGGATTGAATCCTGACTCTAATTTATGTATGTGCTTCCTCTCTGTGCTTCAAATTTCTCAGCTGCAAAATAGGGATGATTCTTCCTCAGAGTCTGTTTTAGAACAAGAGCTAATACTAGTGAAATGCTTAGAACGGTGACTGTTCTTATCACATGGGGTTCCCAATCTTCCAGGTGGGCTTCCTCTTTGTCCTCCTGGGAAAACTTGGGGTGAGGACAGTCCAGGAGTGTGGGTCCTCAGCTTTCTAGCCATGCAGATGCTTCTGAAGGTAGGCAGGCGCCCTCTCTGAGAGCCCCCTGGACCCCCTCCCCCCCATCCAGCAAGGATTTGTGGAGGGTTGCCTTTGGAGAGATTAGGCACTGTTGTGGGAGGGGGTGTGTGTTGAAGCATCCCTGAAGGGCAGGGAGGGACAGAGCCTTGGAAGAAGGATGGTGGGAGAAAGACAAGGCAGCTTGTTGGGGCTTTTTAAAGGGTTGTTATGCGGAGTCAATGAGAAATGGTTGTCAATGCGCTTTGTAATGAAGGCAAATTTCAGGACAGTAATGACTAAGGGAGACTCCATCTCTGCCTGAGTGGAAGACAGGGTGCCCGGGCCTTTGCTTTGGGTGTTGGGCGGGTAGTCCAGGTTTGGGAAATTGTTGGTGGACTAAAACAAACTACATTGGACTCATCTGGTTGGTGGCTTGAGGCAGGACAAGCCTCGAGCTTTGGGAGGTTCTCAAAGAGCCATTCTTGCCTTGGGGCCTCCAGTGCCAGGACGGGGCGAGAGATAGGCCCGTGGGGGGCCGCCTTGGGAGGACGTCGCCGCCCAGGGCTGGGAAGCCGCCTGGCCTCGGACGTCCGGATTCCGCGCTGGCAGGTGTAGAGCCGCTGCAGGCACTGCGGGAGAGGAGGGACCGGGATCCGCAAAGCATCCTGTTTCCGGTCCCAGGCGCTTGGCCCTTCGTTCCAGAGGCCCGGAGAGGAGGGAGCGCTTGTCCAAATTCAAGAGTTCCGAAAGGCGCAGGTTCCGCTGGTCTGAAGGAGGCAAGTTCTGTGGTGCCCGCAGCAGCCGTGCACCGCACCGCCGCAATGTCCCAGCTGGGGGGAGCCTGCCCTGCCGACGACTGGGATCCACTGGACCTGGTCCCCGAGGGGCGCACCCCGCGGTGCCTCTGGGCGCCTGGGCTCTCAGAGAGGCGTCGGCGTCCACCACGATCCGGGAGGGACCACCCCCGCCGCGAAGACCCAGCCGCCCTGGAATTTCGACGGCAACCTGCGGCGCTGCGGCCTGGGAGATGACCGAGGGCCCAAGATCAATATCCACGGCAGCCGGGCGACGCTGTGGCTTAAAAGGAAGCTCCCTTTGTCCTTACGTTTTACCAAAGTGAGAAACAAAACAAATTTTTCCTGAAAAAATTTTTACCGGCACGAAAGCAGCCGGACCCGTTACCCGGTACCCAGGTCCCCCGTCCCATTCTCCTCGTCCCTTCCTCTCCGCCGGGAGGCGTGTGTGGCGCTGGGAGCCCTGCTGCCGGCCGGGGAAGGCTCTCGGGGCCGAGGCGACCGCCTCGAGCGCGGCCCGCCGCCCTTGGGGCAGCCCCGCCTCCGCCGCCTCTCTCCGGAGCCGGGTTTTCATGGGAAGCGGAGAGGTTCCAGCCCACTCCCGGCTTCCGATTCCATTTAAAACGACCCGCGCATCTTATCTCCCGGTTGCCTCCCCGGGGTTCCCACCCACCCTCGGCCCTGCCCAGCCGCGGCGGAAGCAGAGCCTTGAGCTTTTGAAGTCGCAAGAATTTCAATCGGAAAGGAGCCGGCTGCACCCGAGCCCGCCGTCCCAGGCGGGAGGCGGGGGGGTCTGGTGGACTTGCCGAGGCTGGGGTTATTCCCCCCATCCCCGGCGGGCGGGGACGAGAGGCCGCCTGGGTCCCTTAGGCTGCTGCCACCCGCTTTTAGGAGGTCTCAGGTTTCACTGCCTCTACAAATTTATCTTCGGTCTCGAGAGGTGTTGTGCATAAGGCGCAAAATTTAGTGGTAAGGACGCTATTAGGATGCACTCCCTCAAAAAAAAGAAAACGTGTTCTAATCCAGTATTCAGTCCCCTCTTTTTCTCCTTCCTGCCGTTAAACATCGACCTTTATCTCGCATTTCTTCAACTTGATGTTGATGAAAGAATGCTTCAGGAAGAAGTGACATTTGATTAAAATTTTTTCCCTTATGTTCCCGGTTCTTGCGACCAGGGTGCAGTAGGGTCGTAAAGATTGGGGAAACTGAGGCTGCTTTGAAAGGTCCGTGGAGGGAGACAGAAGTGGGAGGGGGGATAGGGTGGGAGTCGGAGTCCAGAGAGGATTGAGCCCCCTCCCCTGGAACCGAGAGGAAGCCCCCCGCTCAGTAGGGCCGGACCCAGGAAGGAGACAGCAAGTGGCACCCCTTGATCTCTCTCAGTGCTACTCCGCTTTCATCTCTGGGAAAACTCAGAGGAAAAGAGATCAAACGCAGGACCCTCCTACTGAATGCAAAGCTGGGGGTGGGGCAGGGGAGTTGGGAGTACCTCTAAGGACCCTGCCCCAAGGAGGTGGCGCAGTAGCGGTGCTGAGAGAAGATAGTAGGGAGAACCGGGGCCGGGAGGGTGGGTAGACCCAGGCCCAGTTCTGGAAGGGCCAGGCAGAGGTTGGACGGTCGCAGCGGCTTTAAGAGAGGCGCTGGCAGCTCGACTTTGACGGGGAGGTGAAAGCAAGTCCCGGGGCTCTCATCAGGCTCAGACTGAGCCTGAGGAAGGGCGGGGCATGCCAGAGTCCTTCCACAACTCTGTGCACCTCAGCGAAAGGCTCTGGGATTTGATCCCTTCCCCACTCCCTGTCCCTCCTCTCTGACGTTTAAAATATCCCCTGGATTTGTGGGCTTAGCAGTGCTCAGGGGAAAGTGGCTTTGGAAGTCCCAGGGAGTACAGATGCCCCAGCCTTCCCCCCTCCGCAAGGTTAAGGAGCATCTTCTTACTGAATTGGGAGAGGGGGAAGGGAGCTTTTGTCTCTACCTGAACCCCATGCTTCCTCCATCCCCCCCATAATCCCATGGATAGGAAGGCTGCGAGTGTAGGGGTTGGGGTGGTTGAAGGGAAGAGGAAAAAGAAGAGGAGGAGAGAAAGGTAGGAGGAAGAAAGAAGACCAAAAGGTAGTGGTAGAGGGGCTTTTCTTTAAAATCTAAGGATCCAGAAGGAGGAGCGTGCAGGGGCCGCCCATTTCTGCTAGCCCGAGGTGTGGAAGTTCTGGGGAGTGGGCGGAGAAAGGAGAGTTGTAGGGATCGCAGATGGGAAAAGGCGCCTGCCTCCTGCTCTGAGCTAAATGGGGGAGAGACCCAGCTCACCTGACTGCTGGCCACACTAACTCAGGGCGCAAACGGTCAGTTTCCTATTGGGTTCCCGTCTATCTTCCGTGGAGCCTACCGTCACCCCCAAAGATGCTATGCTCCACAAACACCCTCCAGCTCTGCGATGAGGGTTCGCCTTCTGTGGCCAAAGATTTCACAGAGGCTGGGGTCACTTTCTCTTTCTGGGCATTTTAAAAGACTTTTCTCTCTCTCCCCAATGCCATCCACTTTTGGAACTGGGGGTTGCAGTCCTTAGGCAGGGACTGGAGGAGGATCCAGACAGACGAAGTTCTGCGAACCCCAAAGCATTCTCAACCACTGCCCTAAATCCCCGGGTGCCAGCAGTGCCTTCTCTCAGCTAGGGACCTCTGGCGCCTCTGCTGCTTTAGGAGCCGAATTAGCCAGCGCCTCTTCATTTGCAAAACCTATTTCCCGAAGAATTTGTTGACTCTGAATAAATAGCTTAAAATGCAGGCAAGAAAAAAGGCCGCTCTAAGAACCTCTCCCCACCCCACATACCTGAAATGCAGGCGAGGCCCGAGCAAACGGGAAACCGATTTCTTCTAGGAATAGGCACCTCGAGGTCAAGCCTGGCTGAGGAAACCCTAGGACCACCTAGATGGGTGTAAGGGGATTAGAAAAAAAAAATCAATGAACACTTTGAGTCAGCAGCCAAGGCCGATCTTTAAAGAAAAAAAAAAAAAAATTAAGGCATTTTTCCTCTTGTCCATTGGGTAAGGAAAAACAAAAAGTTCTTTTGGTTCCCAGAAGGAAAGAGATAGTTGGGGGTGGGGGAAGGGAGGAGGAAGAGAGAGGAAAGGATATCCCAGGCTCAAGCTCTCCAGACAAGGTGGGGCGGGGGTGGTGGTGGTGGAATACGTTTTTCGTTAGCTTGTAAAAAGACTTTGGAGCCAGTATGAGGTTAGTTAGCCAGGGGCAGGCAGCAGGAATAATTGCCTAGAGAAGCAAGGCTAAGTGAATCGGTCTTCACACTTCTAAAACGCAGTTACGGATTCTCTCATCAGTGTTACATCAAGGCACCAAGTTAAGGAAACAAAAGCCAAAACAGCAATCAAACAAACAGCAAAAAATCAAAAGCGTATTCAATTACCGAGTCCCGCTGCCCCTGCGGAACTCGCCGCGCGCGTTAAGCTCTCTTTTCTTTTTGCGGAATTCCATTTGCATCCCCTCTGCCAGGGTGTCTCCCTCTCTCAGTGTGTGTGTCTCTCTGTCTGTTTTCACACTCTCCTCCCCATTCGAGCGAGGCCCACACCTGGCGCATCACTGTCGAGCCATTAGCTGCGGGTCTCCTTTCATCTTCACTGTGGCAGACGTTTCTATTTATCCACTTGCGCTCGCCTAGTGGCGTCACCAGCGGTACTGTAATGACGATTGCAGTGAGGGGATGACAGCTTAGAAAGAAGAGGGCAATGGGGCTTCCTCCCAGAGGCGGTGCGGCACAGAGGAACGCTCGCATCACAAGGTGACCCCAGCTCCCCACCGCCACCGCCGCGGTCACCGCCGACATCGCGTGCCGGCCGCTCCACGCCCGCCCAGCAGCCGGGCCTCTTTCTCCCTCCCGCAGCCAAGATCGGTCCGGCCGCTGGGGACTCAGGGAACCGGGGGTTAGGAGCTCACTTGGGGCTTTTCTCTTACCCGCACCCCCCGCCCCCCGGCTCCGCAGAGCCCCGGGATGGAGAGCCGAAAGGACATAGTCATGTTTTTGGATGGGGGTCAGCTTGGCACCCTGGTTGGCAAGAGGGTCTCCAGTTTGTCCGAAGCCGTGGGTAGCCCGCTGCCCGAGCCGCCCGAGAAGATGGTGCCCCGTAGTTGCCTGAGCCCGCGGGCCGGTCCTCCCGCCGCCCGGGAGCGGGGCGGGGGAGGCCCGGAGGAGGAGCCGGTGGACGGACTAGCAGGCAGCACGGCTGGAACTGGCGCCGAATCGAGAGCAGCGGGGGCGGCCGTACTCGGACCGGGCCCTCCGGCCCCCTTGGCTAACAGCCTCTCAGGCCAGGGACAACCCAGCAGTTCGGACACCGAGTCGGATTTCTATGAAGAAATCGAGGTGAGCTGCACCCCGGACTGCGCCACAGGGAACGGAGAGTACCAGCACAGCAAAGGTAGCCATCGCGCCCCTCCGTTTCCCGGGCCTCCCACCGCGCCCACCCTCCACCTCAATTCAGGCCAGGAGGGAGATACTCCTTTCCTCCCAGGACAGGGTGACTGGGGGGACCCACCTGAGCAACTCTCCCCAGTTATCTGCGCCCTGGCAGGGGATTCCCTGGCATTGACGGGACCGAGGGTGAGAGCTGTGCCCTAGGGCAGTGGGGAGACACAAACCCTGGGCTTGAGGGAGATTCAAAGCGCTCCTCCAGCCCCCCCAGTGTTTTGTGGGAATGTTTCAACTGTACCGGGAAGACACCTTCCCGTGGTGGGCCAGATCAAACGCGGGTCGGTAGGGACAGGAAGCCATGAGTCCATAAAGGACCGTAAAATCCCCGTCGACTCCGGCGTCCCGGGTGCTGCGGCCTGCCGACCAGTTTGCACGTCGGTCAGAGGTCCAGATTACCTTGTCACTTCCCGGGCTCGTCGGCGCCAGGTCGGAAATGGTCCCAATGGTCTAATTGCCTTTGGTCTCCGGTTGCATTTGAAAAGGCAGAGCTCGGACCCTTCCCCCTCCCCATCTCCTTCCAGTCCCACTTCTCCACCCAAAGGAAAAAGAGCCTCAGGGGGCAGGAGCCCCACCCTTCCCTGGAATATGCCCAAAGTGGGGGTTTGTCACACTGATTTAACTGGAGAACCTCTTCAGACCAGGGCCTAGGGCAAGGGGAATAAATGGCCCTGAAGGCTGTCTCCCTCCTATTGCCTACTATCCCCTCTACCTGGGGTGTGTGTGTGGGGATGGAACACTGGAAGGGAGACCCCACCTTCTCAGCCTGCCAGGGTCTTTCAGCCACCAGCAGACACTCCTCCACAAGGCTGTGAGTGGGAAGGGCCTGGGAGGAAAGAAAGACCACCCCTTCGCCTTGGCAGCTAACTCCTTGTTTTGCACCCACACCCACCTTTTCCACCCAATCATCCACTCAACCCAGATTCGACCCTAAAAGTCTTCTGGTGTGCTAGGTGATACACTCCACTCAAGTAGGCTACAGTAATAGGACATTCAAGAATGCATTCCTATACCAGCCCTGCAACACACTCCACCTAGTACACATTCCCACACCTGCACCGGCAGCCTGGCAACACAGGAGCAGGAAAACTCCATGCCTGCCCATCACCCAGAATCTCTAAGACCCAGAGTTCACAATACACCCGCACAAAGGTTCACATCAACTCACCCTCCTGTCAGATATGCACATCCTTGCCTACTTCTATCCCTGCCAACTGTGAGCAGAAAGCTCAGAGAGATTGCACCATGCCAGTGTCCCAGGGCAAGCGGGGAGGGCGGCTGAGGGCTTCTGTATCAGCGGGCCTTGGGCCCAGGACTCTCACCCAGCAGTCTGGGCTGGGCCTTGAAACCGATCCTCCGTGTCATCCCAGTGGAGAGCCTGTCCTCCCTTCCTCTATTCCCCGAGTCCGCAGCTCCCCAGTAGGGGTAAGGGGGGGGGGTGTCTTCCTTCACTCCCCACGCCCACCTCTCCCCACCCCAGGGCCCCTAGCCCCACGTCAATGGCGTTTGTGTTTGTTGTGTGTCTGTGTGTGCACGCGTGTGCCCTGGGCTTCCCGAGCAGGGCCGGGCTCTGAGGCACTGGCTGGCAGTCCGAACGGCGGCAGCGAGGCGCCCAAAAGCAACGGTGGCGGAGGAGGCGGCGGCGGAGGCAGTGGCTCGCAGGGCACCCTGGCCTGCAGCGCCAGTGACCAGATGCGCCGTTACCGCACCGCCTTCACCCGGGAGCAGATTGCGCGGCTGGAGAAGGAATTCTATCGGGAGAACTACGTATCGAGACCGCGGAGATGCGAGCTGGCGGCCGCCCTAAACCTGCCCGAAACCACCATCAAGGTATGCGCGGCTAGAGGCCGAAGGGAGGTGCACCCACTCAGACCCGCGGTCTGGGGTCTCCTTGGCACGTGGCAGCAAGGCCCGGGGCCTTCAAGCCTGTGCGGGAGTGCTGGAGGGGCGGGGGAGCCGTCACCCAGTGCATATTTACCGGCCTGTCAGTCCCTAGGCAGGTGCTGCTGCTATGCCTAGCTAAATAGACACTGGGGATGAGGGTGCTTGTACAGAGGATAAGGACGTGCCCTAAGGGAGAGTGGCTGGAAGGGGGTGTGCTTTGGCGGGGAACTGCAGCAAGGCACTTCTGTCAAGACGCCTGAGAAACCAGCCGAATCCTGGTCCCGTGCCACTTGCATACCCACACTGGGTTCTGGCACCCCAGGGGGTGTTGGTTGCAAGGCCAGAGGAAAGGAGGGGAGGGACAGGAATCCAGCTCAGGTGGTGGTGGGACCTTCCCTGCCCAGCTGGTCTCTGCTTTGGCTCTTCCCTGCCCTGTGGGCATTGCCCACTGGAGCGGGGCTGAACTTCTGGTCTCTGGGCCGCGGAGCCGGGACCAGCCGACCAACCGGCTCCGCTCCTACCCCCAGGTGTGGTTCCAAAACCGGCGCATGAAGGACAAGCGACAGCGGCTGGCCATGACGTGGCCGCACCCGGCCGACCCCGCCTTCTACACGTACATGATGAGCCACGCGGCGGCCGCGGGCGGCCTGCCTTACCCCTTCCCGTCGCACCTGCCCCTGCCCTACTACTCGCCAGTGGGCCTGGGAGCTGCGTCCGCAGCCTCGGCTGCAGCCTCGCCGTTCAGCGGCCCCCTGCGCCCGCTCGACACGTTCCGCGTGCTCTCCCAGCCCTACCCGCGGCCCGAACTGCTGTGCGCCTTCCGCCACCCGCCGCTCTACTCCGGCCCGGCGCACGGACTGGGAGCCTCGGCCGCCGGCGGTCCCTGCTCCTGCCTCGCCTGCCACAGCGGCCCGGCCAACGGGCTGGCGCCCCGGGCCGCCGCCGCCGCTTCGGACTTCACCTGTGCCTCCACCTCGCGCTCGGACTCCTTTCTCACCTTCGCGCCCTCCGTGCTCAGCAAGGCCTCCTCCGTGGCGTTGGACCAGAGGGAGGAGGTGCCCCTCACCAGATAAGGGGCCGCCCGCGGGCTACCGGCTCCAGGACGCCCGTGGGGGGCCCCCGGGGACTCAGCCAGCACCCCTCCCCGCCCCCAGAACACCAAGGGGAAATGAGACGGCCGCAAAGGACCAGAGTGACTCGGCCTCGAGGATTGGGACGCCTGGGAAGGGGCCGTGGCTGGCGGTTTGGGGGAACAGGAGTGGGGATGGGGCGCAGAGGCTGAGAGACCTTCCTTTGGGGCGGCCCCTTCTTTGCTGTACTTCACCAGACGCACCGCCCCTGACCCGGGTTGAGGCTGTGTCTCCAAAGCCAAACAAAAGTTGGCAACCACTATCCAGGCCCTGAGCCCCCCACATCCTCCAACTCCTTCCTCACTGGAGACCCCACCCCTGCCAAGGCCAAGCCCACATAGTGGAAACGGAAACTACTGTCTCTCTGAACAAAATGCTGTGTAAGCAGACCAGGTAGCGATTAATCTTTGCCAGCTTTTCCAAGGCATGGCAAGGCACCAGTCATGTATGGGAAAGAGTGAGAGAGGTGATTTACTACCACGGAGAATCCTGTCATTGGGTGTAGAATCTGGGGCTCTCTCACCTTCCTGGAACCTCCATTACACAGCATCTTCTGGCTGACCTTTCCTTCCTCCCAGTTTTCCTGACACCTCTCAACTTGCAACTCCATCCCCCCAACCCCACATACTTTTTGTTTGGCATTGGTGGGAGGCTGCAGCTGCCCCAGGGCCCCTTGACGGCTTGCACAAGGCCAAGCCTCTTCTCCCTGGGCCCAGCACATGCTGATTAGCAAGTGATGTGTGTGAGGAGGGTTTTTGAATGTGAATGTATAATAATGATCACCATGCTGCTGGCCACAGAGCCCAGAGCTGAGCTGTTAACAAGGCGCCCAGGGAAGAGCTTAAGGGAAGGGGGACTTCTCCCTCCCCCAGTAGCTGGCCGCAAATTAGAGAGGCCATTTCCATCCGTTGCTTGTTCACCTTTGCTTCGCTAAGAGTTTTCTGGCTCTTCCCTTTGCATTTGGCATTTTTACATCCTCCTTCCTCTCATCATCCTCCCCTCTACCACCAGGAACCTTCTGTCCCTTTTGGGGACCCTGTCTCGCCCTTTCACCAGTTTGTTTGGGGACTACTCCCAAACCCTCAATCCCACACTCATTTCTTGCAGCCAGTCTTTTAAGGGAGAGGAGAACTTGCATCCCCCAATGCAGGCTTCTCCTGGACTGGGAGGTAGTGGTGCTCCCTGCAGGGGATGAATTTGGTTTGTTTTGGTTGTCCTTCAAAGCCCAAAGAATTTGCTGTTACAATTTGTTAACCATATTGCAATAAAAGCTGGACACGATTCTCATTTTAGCATTTTTGCTTT
The DNA here is from genome assembly GCA_029593785.1 of Cabassous unicinctus. Taxonomy (NCBI): domain Eukaryota; kingdom Metazoa; phylum Chordata; class Mammalia; order Cingulata; family Chlamyphoridae; genus Cabassous; species Cabassous unicinctus. The sequence goes on along the minus strand of JAQZBX010032354.1, from coordinate 7,139 downwards.
TTTGGCAACAGGAGCATCTGACTCTTTTTCAATTGCTTGTTCAGCCAATATGGGCTTGGGTAAGGAAGGAACAAAAAGATGGGTGCACAGCCAGTCTTCCAGGCCTCTTTTGGGCATTGGCAGGCTCCAAAGGACATTGGGCAGAGAGGAGAAGGCAGGCTCAGAGATGCCCTGGGGTGTGCATTTCCTTAATTCCATGCATTCTGGAACAACTCCATGGCTGAACTGGGCTCGACAGAACTCTGATGCCACCTTCACCCCTGCAAGATTTTTTTCTCCAGTTGCTTTCCACTGCCTTGGTTTCTGTGGGCCATCCTTCATCCCGACCCAAGGTGGTGGCTGCAGAGCTTGAGCAGCCTGAGCTCCACAGAAGTTGGGTTTGCCAGCCAAGCTGGGTCTGCATCTGAGGGTGGGGAGGAGAGGAGGGAAGAGGGAGAAGGGAGGAGGACTCTTGGCTTGGGGTTAAAGGTTCTTAATCATCTCAGGCTTGGGCCTCATCCTCAAGATGAAATTCTGGGCTAGTCAGGGGAAGGGGACAGGCAGTGCTCAGCAGCACATCCCCCTCCTTGTTCTGACTGGAGAGTCAAGTATGGTTGCCTCTGGAGTCCCACTCAAGCAGGGAAAAGATAGATGTCCAGCAAGGAGGGCAGGCCCAGGTCTGCATGGACACCAAGGGCCCTCTGGCAGCAGGTGGGGGCTCCTCTACTGCTGTCCATCCTGCCTTGGGCTCCAGAGCAACTGCCCCTGCAAACAGTGGCCCCTGCCCCCCCAAGCAAAGCCTCACACCAAGGTTTCCAGCACCACCAACCCCTTCCCAGCTCTGTGCAATTCCCTCTGCAGCTGGGAGCCTGGGTCCGGAACCTGGCAAATTTCACAGTGGCTCGGAGTTGGGCTGAGATTGCTTGCGACAGGTAAATGGGCTATGGGTTTCCGTAATGCCAGGCGTATTTTCAGTTAATAGGGAGGGAAAATGAGGTGTCTGCAATGATATTGGAAAGTACAAGATCGATGATCCGGCCTCGTGTCCAATCAGCAGCCTTTAATTGACTGTATTTTCTGGGTAATTGAGCCTCTCTTCCTCCAAATTGAAGTGGAAGATATAACAATACATCTTGCCAGGAGGAATTACTCATTACTTCATAATGAAATTTCCCTTTTGCCAAGGTTTGCGGTTTGGTGCTAGGCAACTCCCCCTCCCCCCCATAAAACATGCTCTGCCTAACCTGCCTGCACCCGGCAACCCCATGTAGCTTGGCACTCTCCCTTTTGGTGGTGGAGGTGGGGGTAGAGGGGAGGACCCGTGGGAGAGGACCATGAAGAAGGGACGGCCCCTGCAGCCTCAGTCTCTTCATCTGTAAAATGGGAAAGCTAGACTAGTCCTGATATGGCATTATTTGCATTTTTCGACTTTCTGAGTGCCTCCACTCCACTTTATCCTATCTCTGTCCCATTTTGCAGGTGGGAAAATGGAGGCTGAGGGTCTCACACCAATGCAGCTATGAGCTCTGGGTTCCTGCTTCCCTCCTTCCCCACCCCCACCCCACTTTGGGGCACTGAGTCCACAGTTGTCCCCAGCGAATTTGACACCTCACCTCAAACTTTCCCGCGGCTCCCAAACCCTTCGGGGCCCAGCGGGACCTGGGACCTCTGCCAGAGTATCCAGTTCGGTCCGCCCGGCCGGGCAGGACCAGAGCCCCGCAGCCGGAGTGAGCGCCCGGCGCGGGCCGTCACTGGCTTGTTAGCGTGTGATTGATTGCCTTATTAAAGTGTGTTCTTGTAAGTGTGACCAAACTGATTGCATTGCATATGTTTGGGATAATGCTCATTTTAAACAACAGGATAAAGAGGATGAGCTCTGCAGACCCTCCGAAGACGGTATGATTCCGGCCAGCAGCTCCCTAACTCTGGCATTAAATTGCCAAGTTACGTAGCAAATCACTCGGTTCTTCCACTCCTGTCCTCATTATTTATTTAGTTTTTCCTGGCCTACGGTATGATCGTGTTTCCCCAATATGGCCTGTCCCAGGAATGGTTTCTCTAGTGACTATTTCGGTTTCCGCCTCCCTAGGCTCGAACCCTGCATTCGCACATCCCAATCATCGAGGCTACCCTCCATCGCAGGCAGAAGGAGATGCAATTCCGAATGTACCCTCTCACCCTAGGCCTCCCAGGGGGATATGACCCTGGATGGTCACCCCGAACCAGAGTTTCGTCCCCGCAGCAAGTCGCGGGTTCTCCCCCCTTCGGTCGCCCTCCTCCCCAGTCCATTTGCGAAAGTTTAAAGATTCTTTTGTTCCCCAGGCTTCTCCCGCCCGGTTGCTTCCATTATTCCCGGATCGAGGAAACCCGCTGCCATATGTCGGCCGGAGAGCGTGGGTGTCACCGCGGGCAGTTGCCGAGGATGGCCAGACGGATGGCAGTTTCCAAATGCGTAGAGCGCTGCCTTCTCAGCATTCTCTTCTTGCCCGTCCCCCCGGAGTGGGAAAGGGAGGAGTAGGAGTCAGTAAGGGGTAGGGAGAGGAGGTTGGGAGGGCAAAAAATTGGGATTTCTTCTAATTATTTCCTCCCCTGGAAAGCGAGGAATTCGTTGTGATGAGGATCGCTTGCTGTCATGGTTCCCTCTCTAACAAAGAAATCGTCAGTCGGCCTCCACCCACTCCTGCCGACTTGCACGGGAGCCAAACTGCTTGCAGAATGAACTTCCTAAGGGACACCTTTGGGATACGCAGGTATTCTGATTTGTTCAAGATGATGACGGAAATCAGGACAAATCATAATCGATGCCACTCTTCGGGTTATCATTTGTAAGTGCATTAACACAGATTCGTTTGCAAGATCCAGCTAAAACATTTCTAGATAAGTGCCTTGGCCCAATGGCAAATTTCTTTTATCACTCAGTTCCTCTCTGGTCTGCCGGGGCAGACACATCAGACTGCAGTAGGGTGAAACCAAGGAAGGCCCAGCTCGCCATTTGTGCCATTTTTCGGGCTGGAAGTTGTTGACCCTGAGGGGGGAAAAAAAAAACAACCCAACCACAAAACGCAAGTGTCTACAAAGCAAACAGAAACACAAAGTCGTTTCCAAAATCGCCTTCTCAGCAAATAGTCATGCGTGATATTCTGAGCAGGAGCAAGAGAGAGAGAGAGAGAAAGATTGCCACTTAAAAATAACATGAAAGCATTAAGTAATTATTTAAAACAAGGCTGTTTAGAAAAATATTTGTATTTATTGCAGCTGCTCAATTGGCCTCGTTAAAGTCGGCAAGCATTTAAATTGTGTTACAATCTCATTTAAATCCCGCCCGGTTCCAGCAGGCTGAAGAGCTTGAATAGACCAATCACTTCATAATGATGATGAATGAGAAATTAATTCAGATACAAGCAAGACAATTTAGGCCTTCATCTGTTTAAATAGCCTTCCAATATTATTCGCGATCGCGGGTCACAGATTGAATCAATTGTCCAATCTTGTGAAAGTCATATCCTTGCATCTTCATCGAGATTATTTATAGCGCAGTGAGGGCTGCTGAAAGGTATACGCTGTTAACAGGGACAATTACTTAAAGGGAAGCGTTTATAAAATGGAAAGCAAATGCCGAGGTTGGTAACAAATGGGATCAAAAGCAGCCATTCCAATCTGGTTCCACGAGGGAAGCGAGCCGGCGCGGCCCCCGCGGGACAAGGGGCGCTCCAGGTTCGGCTTTCGGCTCTCCTTGCGCCCAGGTGAGGCCGGGCCTCCGGGGTGCGCCCGCCTGCGCCCTGGCTGCCGCGGCGGCCGGGGGCTAGCCTCTCCCTCGTCGCTTCAGGCCGGGCGGGAAACCGTAGCCGGGCCTTCAGCGCCTCGGCCCGGGCTCCGTTAGGGAAGGGCGCGGTTTCCGATTCCTCTTCTCAGGCGACCGCCGGGCGTGGCCTGGGACCTGCATCGCAAGAAACAGCTCCCCTCGGACGCGCCAACGCTCCTCGGAGCTCTGTCGGGATATGCTTCCCACTTGGTGCCCACTCAGCGGCGCCGCCTGCCTCCGCCCCTCCCTGTACTGCCCCAGGAACCTCAGTCCGGGTCTGACCACCAGGACACGTGGCGGTGGCGCGCTCGGGCCTTCGCCAGGGAGCTCGGGAAGCCGAGCGGCGCGCGTGGGGCGAAGGTAGCCGGTGGCTTCTGGACTCCGGGGGCTCAGTCTTGTCTTAAGATTGGCCTCCTTCTAAACCGACGGCGGGACAGGGCCCACCCCACCCCGGCCCTCGGAGCGCTTCCAACGCGCTTCTGGGGCCGCTTCGTGGGTACTTTGGGAGCCGGACCCCTTCACCAACCAGTCCTCTGGGTGCGCTCGTTCCTGTGGGCCGCGTCCAGTTCCCCGAAGAGCCCCTTTCTTCACCCATCGAAATGCCCCTCTTTGCATCCTAACATAATCCCTCCCGGGTGAGACCATTTCCCCCATGGACGCTCCACTCTGGCAGGCCTCCGAGGGCCACGCGAGGGCCCAATGCAGCCGAGGCAGCGGTCCCGACTTCGAGGCGACAGGTTCTTCCCTGAAGTGTCCACTCCCCTACCCCAGCCCGATTTAGGCAAAGACCCAGAACAATGTGCGCGGGAGGTGGGTTTATTTCTCTCCAAATCGGTACAGGAGCGCTTGTGTTCCACTGTGCCGCGTCCACACGGGCTCTGTTCGCGAGTCCCGGGGAGAGGGATCTTTTCTAGGCAGCGTTTTTTTTGGGGGATGGGGTGGGGGTGGGGGGCGCGGAATAAATGAGATGGCCTCGCAACAGAGAAGCAGGAAAGATCTTTTGACGTGCTTTGCTGAGCCTGGAGAAGAGAGGAGCGAGAGAGGCTCGCAGCGAACCCAGAGGCAGAGTCCACGCAGTACGTGCGCTACTCAGGCCCCACCGAGGGTTTTTTTTTGTTTTTTTTTCTTTCTTCCTCTGTATTTCTGTTTTTGAAACAAAAGCCCAAGTAACGGATTCCTGGTGCTCTGAGGACCCACTCCCGGGAGCGATTTTGATGTATTGCTGTCCAATTAGTGCCTTTAATTGGTGTCCTCGGGGACGGGGAGGCCCGGAGCTGGGACACAGCCTCCTCTCGCCTCTCCTGCACACTGGAAAGGTAAAATTTATAACGTACTGTAGCACCCCCTCCCCTCCCCAGGAGAATGAGCGAGGGAGAGAGGCGGGGAAGGAAGGGAGAGATGCAGCTCTGGCTGTCTTGCAGAATCCGGATCCCTCAGCCGCAGGGATGAGGGTAAGGGTCCAGACCATCCGGGTCCTACTCAGGTTCTTGACTCCCTCCCGGGCCTGGCAGGAGAGTTCATGGTGGCTGAGTCGCTGAGGATTATGAATTTGCTCGTACAAAGGCCAAGAGAGCGTGCATTGTCTGTAGCAGCCCACCCCTTGTGGTCTCCCATCTCGTTAATAATGGCTGTTTGTTAACAAGGATGCGGAGGTTAAATAATCCGGGTGGAAGATTAAACATGCCTCATCAAGGCGCTGGGAGTCAGCCGCGCAGAGGCCTGCGCAGGAGCCATCCCGCTCCCTGAAGCCCGAGGAAGGTGGGAACAAATAACTTGCCAGGAGCCTTGGAGGTAGAGGAGGAGGGTAGTTCTATGCACTCTTCAGCACTGACCCGCCCCTAGCCCTGCTAAACAGAAAATCCATACAGGAGCCAACTCCAATGAGGTGTGGATGTCAAGCCTGGGAGTCTGCTGGAGACCAGAAATAGAGGCCTGGCTCTGAATTCAAGGCCCGGCTTTGGGCTGGGGGACCATCAGCTGCCTCTCCGGCCCTTCCAAGCCATACCTCTGGGAAGTAAGGAGCGTTTGTACCGGCATGTGAATGACACTGGACTGGAAGACAGAAGATGTGGTTGCCAGCTTGGGCTCTGCCTGCAAAGAGCTATGTAGTCTGTACTGCATTATTCCCTGAGCTTATTTTTCTACTGTATAAGGTAGAGAGGAGGTGGGGCTTGATGCAGATGATGTATAATATTCTTTTTTTCTTTCCTCCTGCTCTCTACCAGTCAGGGCACTGAGCAAATTGTTAGGTGCTCTGTCTCCATTCAATCTTGGAGTCAAGAAGGATTTTTATTCAGCAATTATTTGAGAGCCTACTGAGTGCCCTGTGCTGTGTGTATTCTTTTTAACTGCGAGAGTAGAATACCAGCTTGTATTTCTGTGTGAACCATTCCCAAATATGTTTTGTAAAGGAAGACAAGGGAGAAAGAACTTGAGGGAGAGAGGAGAACAGAATGTGTGTATGTGTGTAGGATAGAGAAACTGTAGAGCACAGGGGAGAGGAATGGATAAAAGAAGTACGGAACTTTTTGAGAGGCCAGGGAAGTCAGTAAGCCCTGACACTTCAGAAGCAGCTTGCTGTGCAGGGGAGCAGGAGGTCTCCTTCCTCCTGGAGTCCTGGTGAGGTGACAATGAACCAAAGGTAAAGGATCCAGAGTTTGACTGGTAGGTCCACCACTTATGCAATCAACGTTGCCAATTTTCTATTTATACGCTGTTTCTGTAGTGGGAGTTTTACTCTAAAACACATCCTTTTCTGAATCCACCCAATAGACAACACAGCTCCTAGGCTGATGGGTACCTGGGCTCCAGGCAGGCAGTGGGTGAGTGTTCCATTGTGCTTTTCATTACATCATCAGTGAGCCAGTCCCCACTTGGAATGTCCAGAGGCCAGATTTGTGATGCTGGACAGTAATGTTGAATATCTAACATTTATTGAGCACTTGCTGAATGCCATTCACTGTTCTATGCTTTACATGCATTATTTCATTTAATTCTTACAACAAACACCATGCAGTGAATGCTATTATAATTTTCATTTTACAGATAAGGAAATTGAAGCACAGAGAGTCAGTAACTTGCCTGTGTCACACAGCTAGTGGATCAGTTTGACTCCAGAGCTCACATTTGAATTCACTCCACTAAAGCTGCCTTGTGGTATTAGTATGGTGGCTAAGGGCAGATTGAGAAGTATGTTTCTCCATGAGTTCCTAGTATCAGAAATGGCCTGTAGGTAGCAGGGTGGAGTAATCACCCATGTGCCTATTTTTTTAAAGATTTATTTTATTTATTTATCCTCCTCCCCCCGCCCCGCCGTTGTTTGCACTCGCTGTCTGCTCTCTGTGTCCGTTTGTTGTGT
>JAQZBX010032353.1:0-25896 GCA_029593785.1 Cabassous unicinctus | reverse complement strand
CGTTGAGTACCAAAAAAATGACGAGTACCGGGACAAAATTTTCACATCAAAATGTGCCGAGTACCAAATTCAACGAGTTTCAAAGCAGTCGAGTACCAAGGTATGACTGTATCCTTAATCTCTTTAGCCATCTCATTGAATTTATTAAGGAGATTTGTTTGAACATGTATGATTCGTTGTCTCAGCTTCTTTATGTCATCTGGAGGCTTATCTTGTTCTTTTAACTGGGCCGTATCTTCCTGTTTCTTGGTATGGATTATAGTTTTTCATTGGTGTCTTGGCATCTGGCTTACTAGATGTATTTATTCTGGGTGTAGTTTCTCTCTTTAGTTTAGGGCTTTCTTGCCCTTTCTCCCTTGCAGTTTTTTAGTAGGAGCCAAGGATGTAGTTGGTGCTGTAAGCTGTGGAGGCTCAAGCTGCCTGTGTTGCCCCAGGGAACAATGAAGCTTCTCCCACCCTTCTCCTTTGCCAGGGGTAGGGACGTGTGTAATAATCCAAGGCATGCAGGCCTAGACTGTAGTTGCCCAGACAGACTGATGGAGGCATGCCCTTCCTCCCCTGCTTGGGGTGGGGATGGAGCTGCAGGTGTGGGCAGCAATCTATGCCATCCGGGTCCAAAATGACTGCAGTTGCCCCAGGAGACTTCTGACTATTCAATCTATGCCAGCCGAATGTACCTGCAGTTACCCGGAGAGGCTGGTGCAGGTCCTGCCAGCTTCCTCCCTGCCAGAGGTGGGGCTGAAGTCTAGGCTAGAGCTGAAGTCTGATCTGGGTGGAAAGAAGCCGGTTCCTACCGTCACTGTGATTTTCAATCAGCTCGGTTACCCCTCAAGCTGGGAGTGGAGTAAAAATGGTGGCTGCTGGCCTCTTTCTGACTTGGACAGATTCAAACTTTAGCTGTTCTTAGGATTATACTTTAGCTGGCCGGATTTACTAATCAGTAGCTGAAGTCAGTGACCAACTGTCTCTTCCTCCCCTGTTTTTCGGTAAATGGAGCTTCCAACTCCAGCCACAGAATAGCTCCTGTGGTGGCTTGCACCACCAGAGTAGGATGATCATCAACCTCTACGGCATGGCCTGTAGTTTACTGGAGAGGCTGGCGCAGCTCCCCCCAGTTTCCTCCCTGTGGGAGGTAGGGCTGGGGCTTAGGCTAGAGATGCAATCCGATCTGGATGGAAAGGAGCCAGTCCCTACCAGCACTGTTTTTCTGTCCGCCTGCTTCCCCTCATGCTGGCTGCTGACCTCTTTCTGACTTGGACAGGTTCAAACTTTAGCTGTTCTTAGGATTATACTTTAGCCAGCTGAATTTACTAATTAATAGCTGAAGTTGGTGCCTGTTTTGCTAAGGAAGAGGCAGAAACTCTAAATGCTATGCAAAGGCAACTTAATCAAATGAGTTTGTGGTTATATCAAATGATTATAACAATTGAGCAATTACAAAAGAAAATAATCAATTAAAGATATAGGATAGAATGAAAGTATATACAACCACTCACCAAATCGGGGGAAAACAGAACATATGGTCTCTCACGAGGCTGGGAAGTCCCTTTCGACAGCCGGCCAGAGTCCCAATTGGAAAACGGTCCTAGGCAGAGTGTCCTCTCCTGGGTGAGACTGGCAGCTTGGCGACTATACTCTTTTAAGGGGTTCTGAACCTTAGAACTCCAATGAGTCTTGCAACTTGTGAGGAATGACCTCATTGAAAGTAACTGAATCCATCCGGCGGGGGATGGCCAGCCCTCTGCAGGAGAGACACCGTGTCTTGAGGGGTCTTTTGTTCTGTTCTGTTCATGGTACACTAAACAGGAACATGAAGGTTTCAATACACATTAACTTTAACTTGATGTTAACTTTACAGGGGATACAAACAGGACATGCAAATATCACGTCTGGTGACTTGCTTCTTAACATTTGTTTTTAGTTAATAGGCAGCAGGGTTGCCTGCATAACAGCATCACAACATTCTAGAGGACAAAGGACATGTTAATTATTCACAATTCTAGGCTGAAACAGCAGAGACTATTGATTTATGAATTCACAATTTTTAATAATAATTTTCTTATAATACATCAGTGCCCAACCGTCTCTTCTTCCCCTGTTTTTGGGAAATGGAGCTTCCAATTCCAGCCATGGTATAGCTACCAAGATGGCTGGTGCCACCAATTGAGGATGGGCACTGGCTTCCATGGTGTGGAGTGCTCTACTTATGAGTCTTCTCTGCAGATGGGCAGTCTCCTCCTTCCATTTTTTCAAGGATGTTGCAGGATCCTCTTCTGGTCTCCTGGAACCCCCAAACATGTACTTTAGATAGCTCTGTGTGATTACTAACTGCCCTGTAGCAGGAGCTGACTCTAGGAGCTCCTTTCTCTGAAACCATTTTGCTGGTTGTCATATATACTATAGTGTAACTGTTTTTCACTTGAAATCTATTTTATCCTGTATTAGTATAGCTACCACAGCTCTCTTTTGGTTACTATTTGCATAGTATATATATTTTCCATTCTTTCACTCTCAACCTACATGTATCTTTGAATTTAAGATGAATATCTTTTGATAGCATATAGTTGGGTCATGCTCTTTTATCCATTCTGCCAATCTCTGCCTTTTGACTGGGGAGTTTAATCCATTTATATGTAAAGTTACTAGTGATAATGCAGGACTTTCTTCTGCCATTTTGCTATTTAACCTTTGCATGTCTTATACCTTTTTTGTCCCTAATTATTGTTGATGCCTATATTTACATTTATTTTATTTTTTGTGTTGTACCATATTGCATGCCTTCCCATTTCTATCTGTTTGTATTTTTCATCTATTTTCCTTGTGATTGCCATGGGGTTAAAATTTAACATCCTAAATATATAACAATCATGTTTGGTTCGATTCCAACTTAAGTTCAATAGCATGCATGTATACTTTTCCTATACCCTTCTGTCCCCCACCTTTTCTTTTGTACATGTTACAATTTATCTCTTTATACTTTGTATGTCCATAATCATAGATTAATCATTACTTTCAAAGCATTTGAATTTTAGCACCTGCAGGATGTAAGAAGTAGAGTTAAAACCAAACAATAATCTACAATAATACTAGCATTTATAATTACCAAAATGGTTACTGTTACCACACATCTTTATTTCTTTATGCCACTTTGAACTGTTGTCTAGTGTCATTTCCTTTCAGTCTGAAAAGCTCCCCTTAGCATTGTTTATAGGGCAGCTCTAATGGTGATAAAATCCCTCAGTTTTTGTTTATATGGGAATGTCATACTCTCCCTCATTTTTGGAAGAACATCTTGCTAGATATAAAATTCTTGACTGCCATTTGTTTTCTTTCATCCCTGTAAGTATTTCAACCCACTGCCTTCTTGCCTCCATGGTTCATGATGAGAAATCGGCACTCAGTCTAATTGCAACTTCCTTGTATGCAACATATTGCTTTTCTCATCAGCTTTCTGAACTCTCTCCTTGCCCTTTGCATTTGGTAGTGTGATCAGTATATGATGGGGTATTTTTCTTTGTGTTTTTCCTGTTTGGTGTTGAGCTTCTTGGATATGCATATTCATATCTTTTGCTATGTTTGAGGAGTTTTCTCTCATTATTTTTTTCTCTTTCCTCTCCTTCTAGGACTCCCATCATACATATAATGGTGTGCTTGATGGTGCCCCAGATGTATCTTGGGGGTTATTTATGCTTTTAATAATTATGTTTTCTTTCTGCTGCCAGCTCTAATCTGCTCTTGAAACCTCCTGGGAATTTTTCCTTTCATTTTTTGTCTTCACTTCCGGTCATTCTGTTTTGTTTCTTTTTTAAATTTCTGTCTCTTTGCTAAGACTCTCATATTGCTCTTTGTGTTCCTGGCATCTTTTAGTTCTTTATATTTTCTTTCATCTTTTTGAGCATTTTTAAGGTACTTTTTAAAAAAGGCTTTGTTCAGTATGTCCTCATTCTTGTCTTCCTCATTGGTGTTTTCTGGATTTTTATCCTCTTTCTTTGGATGGGCCATCATATCCTGTTTGTCTTGTACTCTTTTGTTGTACACTGTACATATTTGTTTGATTTTCTTCTCATTGTACATTTTAATATTTTAAAATCTTAACCCTTGGATTTATTTTCTGAAGTGTCTGTTTCTTGATTTTGTAACCAGCTGGTGATAAGAGAGATTTTCTTGAGCTTCAACCCTGTTATCAGGAAGGTCTGCCCAATGTGAATGCAGTGTGGAGGGTCTTCCCTTTCTTTCTGGGCCTCTCTGTTGTCTTAGGCTTTTGCTTGTTAGTTGTTCTGGAGTACCCTTGTTTACAGGAGTTTGGTTGTACCCTCTGTTTTCCAGGAGACAGCCCTCCCTCTCTGGAGTGTTTAAAGCTGTCAGACCTTTGCCACTGATTGTTTGCCTCTATTGTTTCTTATATCCCTTTTGTTGCCGCAAGCTGCTTTTGCTTGGAGAGCAAGGAGGGACATTCTGGAGACGACTTTCCCAAATCAGTCCTTCCTAAGCAAATCAGGGCCAGGGACCCACAAAGGGGGTGCAGACTGGCTCCAAAGTGCTCTGGGGAGCCGATCAGAATGATACCAAGAGCTTTTCTGATGGTTTCCCAAAGGTGAGCTTTCCTGGCCTGCCCAGCAAATGCAGCCCTTCAACTAACTGTTCCCCACAGCCCTGAGGAAGTGCAGAATCTTTTAGTCCAAATAATGGCTGCTCCTGCCTTTGTCCAGGCATGTTGAAACAATAGCTGCCCTCAGAGCCGGGCCTCTATTGACCCAAATTCACTAATCAAATGCTGTGGTCAGTGATCAGCCGTGCCCACCCCTGGTCTTGGGTAGAGGATTTTTATGTCCTTTTCTGTCACTAGCCAGCTAGCCAAGGGTTGGATCCCACAGCAGCCTACTATGCGAGTGGGGGATGTGTGCAGGTAGCCACTGCATAGAGAGAGCAATTTACTGTTCTTTGTGGTAAGTTATCATCCTTTTCCTCCTTGCTCTTCTTTGTATGCTGTACAGTGTTCTTCTTGCCTTCAGAGTTTCAAAATAGTTGTTTCAGACAGTTCCTACCTGTTTAATGGTTGTTTTGGTGGAAAGACTGAGTCCTGGATCTCCCTACTCTGCATCTTCCCACAATCTCTCTTAAGACATGTGCTTTTATAGTAGAGTGTAGTTCCTGAAAATTCAAATGTTAAGTTAAAATCCAAGATAAAGAGACTATGTGACATCATTAATTGTAGGTATATATTTAAACCATAGGCAGGCACTTATCTGCTGGTGATACACCTTGTTGTTTATACTTTGTTCTGGTTTATAATTATAAAACTACAGTGACTAAATCTATTTATTTATTTATTTATTTAAAAGAAACTTTAGATTACATAAATGTTACGTAAAAATATAGGGGATTCCCATATTCCCCCCTCCCTCTCCCTCCCGCACTTTCCCACATTAACAACATCCTTCGTTAGTGTGGTACATTTGTTACAATTGATGAACACATAGTGAAGCATTGCCACTAATCTTGAATTATAGTTTACATTATAGTTTACACTGTCTCATGCAATTTTGTAAGTTATGACAAAATATATAATGGCCTGTATCCATCATTGCAACATCATGCAGGACAATTCCAATGTCCCAAAAATGTCCCCACATTACACCGATTTTTCCCTCTCTTTCCCCTCAGAACCTCTGGTGGCCACTGCCTCCACAACAATGATGAAAGTTCTTTCATTGCTAGAATAGCAATAAGTCTATTGTAGAATAATAAGTCTACTTTAGTCATTGTTCATTCCCCAATCTTGAGGATTTTGGAATGGTGATGCCCACTCTGTCTCTAACTGAGAAGGGTCTTAGATCCCATGGGGCAGATAGATGGAACTATCTTGCTTGCAGTTGCAGACTCTCTCTGTTCCTTGGGATGGATGTTGTCCATCATCATCACCTTGTTAGTTGTCCTGGGTGAGTCCAATGAACTGGAGAGTAGGTGCTGCAACTCTGCTGAGATTAAGGGCCCAACTGGCACATAGATGGATCAAAGATTTAAGTCTCTTGGACATATACCTATCAAGTATAGTACTAACTAGTACTATAGTTAGTTCAAATAGAAGAGGCAGAAGAGCCATGTGTAAGGAAATCACAAATGAGTCCAACTCTGTCACACTGGGGAGAGTAAGTTCCAAGTGCCAAACTTCTGTGCTGTCTGCCCTGCCTTTAGTTTCTGGATGTCTCTAGAGCCCTCAGGAGCCCTGCAATATTTACTGTGGCAGTGACTACATCTTTTAACTAAGCATCGGTGTTCCTAGTTCTGAGAACAAAGTTGCTTCTGTCTCCTGTATTTGTCACTTTGACTTTGTAATCTAGTACTTCTGTATTTTTAAAAAATGTTATTTTATTTTTTTTAAAGATACTTAGATTACACAAATGTTATACACAAAAAATTAGGAATTCCCATATGCCCCACTCTCCACAGCTCCCACATACTCCCACATAAACAACATCCTTCATTAGTGTGGCACATTCATTGCAGTTGATAAACACATCCTGGGGCATTGTCGTTGAGCAGGACCATAATTCATATTGTAGTTTGCACTCTCTCCCACACAATTCTGCAGGCTATGGGAAGATATATAATGGCATATATATAATGGATGATTCCCAAGTCCCAAAAAATCCCCTGCCTTACACCTGTCTTTCCCTCCCCCTGTGCCCAGAGCGTCCAGTGACCACTGCCTCCACATCAATGCTGTTAATTTCTTCCATTGCTAGAATCACAACAAGTCTATTGGAGAATGCCAGTATGTCCACTCTAGTCCACAGTTCATTCCCCAATCCAGGGGATTCTGGGATAGTGATGTCCACTCTACCTCTAATGGAGAGGGGGCTTTGATCCCATATAGCCGATGAATGGGACTCGCTTGCTTGCAGTTGTAGGCTGTCTCATTTCCTTGGTATGGTGGTTGTCAAGCCTCACCTCCTTGTTAGTTGTCCTGGGTGAGTCCAATGAACTGGAGAGTAGGTCTTGCAACTCCGCTGAGGCTCAGGGCCCAGCTGGCACATGGATAGCCCAAAGATTCAAGTCTCATGGATGTACACCTACCAACTCCAGCACCAAGTATAGGTGCAAATAGAAGGGACAGATGACCCATGTGTAGGGAAGCCATAACTGAGTCCACCTCTGTCACTCTCAGGAGCACAAACTCCAAAGTAGGGCCCACTGGCAAGGCACCAAACTCCAGAGCTATCTGCCCTGACCATAGGACCTGGGTATCTCCAGAGCCCTCAGGAGCCCCAGTATTTAAGGTAGTATCCTCTTTGGCAGTCTATGAGATCCTGGTGATATGTGTATAAGTGTTACCTCTGGGATGACCTCTCGACTCACTTTGAAGTCTCTTAGCCATATAAACTCATTTGTCTTTACCTTTCCCCCCTAAAAAGGAGGTCTTTTTCCAGTTGCTTTGCTAGTTGGTGCTTGGTATAGTACTTCCATATTTGAAATGGATTTATACAGGTGTCAGAAATTAGTTATAGAACCATCTAGCACTTGAAGAAGCCTTTAAAGTTATCTGATAACACAATTTTATCTTCAAATAGTTGTATGGCTAAACCAAGACTGAGGCTTGTTTCTTATTTTAATATCTCTAGGAATATGGATTACATAGTTTCTCTTGATTGATGGAAATTGAAAATTCAGCCTAACTTCCACTTAAGACTTACTAATTCCACAAAATCAAACGTGATTCCTCAAAAATATGAAAAGAAAATATGATTTTTATGAGAATATTGATTAATTGGATCCTGACTTTTGTTTAGTGAAGCTGATCTATTAAAAAATAAATTTTTTTCTTGCAGAAGATGACAAAGTACAGTTTGAAGAATTTGCAGAAGTGGTAAAGAATATGCATGATGCATCAAGGTTAGAAGGTAAGTGCTGAATTATTTGAGACTGATTAATTTATTTTTATTGAATAGAAGTCTTTTTCTGTTTTGCTTTTTAGAAAAATAGCATTTATGTTTCTGCTAATTTCTGGTTAACATGTTGGCATTGATCTGCTTACAGGCAGTTAAAAGTTTTTATTAAAAGTTAGCAGCTTCCATAATGAAAGAAATAAGTCTTTTTTCTAGATAAAGGGGTCAACTTAAAGCTATTTTTGTGCCTTTTTTTCCCCTGGACTTGATGGATAGTCAGCTACTGGCTTTTGAAATTTTAAATATTCTAGATATGAATATTCAATATATCATGTTAAACTTAAGACTTAGGACTCCACCCTGTGTATAGGCTGTTATATTATAGAGTTTTTCATAAATCTTCTGTCGTTTCCTTTAGTTGACACTACTTGTGGTCCTTTTTATAGTTTTTGTTAAATACAAGAGTGACTTGTGTGCATTTTGGTAGCACAGGTTTTCTTTACTTGGCATCCATTTTTATTTAAATGTTAAAAACACAGGGCTAAAATTAATGACAATAGTACTTGTGGGGTTTGAGTACTTTTTTGTTTGGAGACTATGTTTACAACTTAGTATCACTAGTAATTCATTTGAATGACCATTTGAATGACTATTTAGTCAGTGAGCACTCTCAGTAAAAGAAAAACAATGCAAATAATTATTTAGGAAAACAAATGCAGAGTCATTTCTGTGCACAAAGAAATAGACAGATAATTTTCACATTTTCAGTATGTTGTCTGCTCTGGCATATGAAATTCCTACTATTAAAGTTTCACTTTTAGGTTAAGAAAGGTGTTCAATAATTTCCTGTTAAAATATAAATGTTTTACCTTGGTCAAGTAGCATAATTATCAACATAGAATATTAATTAGATTAGCTGTATACTGTAGGAAACAATATAGAGAAGTAGAAAAGAGCATGGGCTTTGGAGTATGGCAGATATGGATTGTGTGTTTCATCTACTTACCAGCTGGGTGATCTCTTTAAGTTTTCTAGTTTCCTCATCTTTAAGACAAGAAAGCTAATAATACCATGCTTTTCATAGGGTTGTCAGGATCAAATGCAATAACACATGTAAAGCATATAACCTAGTACTATTCATATATTAAGTGCTTAGTAAAACGTAGTTATGGGGAGCGGATGTGGCTCAAGCAGTTGAGTGCCTGCTTTCCACATGGAAGGTCCCGGGTTTGGTTCCCAGTGCCTCCTAAAATAAAAAAAACAAAAACAAAAAACAAGCAAACAGATGACGAAATCAACTCAGGGAAGCTGATATGGCTCAGTGGTTGAGCACTGGGTTCTGGGTTCAATCCCTGTCCCCGGTACCTAAAAAAACAAAAACATAGTTATTATTTTGTATTTAATTTTGAAATCAGATAGCAGGGCTCAGAAAGCTGGTATTCAGGACAGGTAACTTTTCATAATGAGGAAGGAAAAATTTTGAAATTAGGCAATTAAGGAAAGAGAGCAGGTATGAGTGAGGTACCTGAAACTGGGGGGCAGTATTGGAATCTGCCAGCCAGTGCAGTATAAGGCCAATAACTACTGGAAAGAGTTAGGGCTACCGATCAGGAAAAATTTAACATAGTAGGTCTGAGACTGCTATCTTTATTTTTTAAAAACAAATCTATTTTATTGATGCATATTAATAAAGGATACAATTTATCCAAAGTGTACAATCAATGGTATTTAGCATAATCACATAGTTGTGCATTCATTACTTCAATCATTATTAAAGCATTTTCATTATTTCAATAATGAAATAACAAAAAACAGAGAAACAAGAAAATTCCTTACCTCTCAATCCCTCTGTTTCTCCTGCTGAACATAGCTGCTATTTCTGGCTATTCTTGAATAATTATTTATTTGTTTATTAAGCAGTTTTATTAATAAATATTCACATACCATATGATATATCCAAAGTGTATAATCAATGGCTTTTTTTAGCTGTTAAAAAGTCCTTTTTTATAAGATTTATAGAAAAATAGATTGAAAGAAATTACAAATTTTAAAAGAGAGTTCAAGGCCAGGTTAGATTTAATATAATCAATTATAAAAAATAGATAGCATAGCAACAAACCTTTATAAATATAAATAATAATTCAAATATAATAGAAATTAATTATAACATTTCTAATTTTTATATTACAGCTCTAACTATTTGACATAATAATCTCTAAGAATGAAATAAATTATTGGTTTAGTTATTTAATTTCCATTTAGGCCATAATTCTTTCTAGAAAATCAAATTTCTATTTGGGAATTCTTCACATCTTATTGGAATGAATTACAGCAGATAACAATATACCAACTTATAGTTTTATGAGGCAGAAAAACTCAAAATCTTGTTCAACAGTAGTCATGCTAAATCATTATTTATCCAGATTATTTCAATTAAAAAGTATAAATAAGAAAGGGTTAAAGATAAATGAAGTATCCAAAAATATATCTCTTCTCCAGTCCTCAATTAAAAGTAAGTGTTTATTTCGTATGAAAAAAATTTACAGAATACTGATCACAGGAACAATTTTCCAGTTGCACTGAGTAATTATTGGTCATATACTATAATGTTGTTATTTTACATTTATCTGGTCTACTCCAGCTCTTTTTTGGTTACTATTTGCATAGAATACCTTTTTCCAACCTTTCACTTTTAACCTGGTTTTGTCCTTACGTCTGAGGT
Organism: Cabassous unicinctus; assembly: GCA_029593785.1. NCBI lineage: Eukaryota > Metazoa > Chordata > Mammalia > Cingulata > Chlamyphoridae > Cabassous > Cabassous unicinctus. The sequence goes on along the minus strand of JAQZBX010032353.1, from coordinate 15,288 downwards.
GGGTCTTTTGTAGACAGCATATAGATGGCTCATATTTTTTTAATCCATTCTGTCAGTCTGTGTCTTTTGATTGGGGAGTTCAACCCATTAACATTCAGTGTTATTACTGTAAAGGCATTACTTACTTCATCCATTTTGTCCTTTGGCTTTCTGTTGTCCTATCTTCTTATTGTCTGTCTGCTTATCCTTCATAATAATCTTCATTTCTAAACTCTTCTCCAAATCTCTTGCCCTTGTTTTTCCCTGTCAGGCTGCAGCACCCCCTTTAGTATCTCTTGCAAATCTTGTCTTTTGGTAACATATTCTATACGTTTTTCTTTGTGAAGACTTTGAACTCACCCTCATTTTTGAAGGACAGCTTTGCTGGATACAGAATTTTTGGCTGCTAATTTTTCTCTGTCAGTTCCTTAGATACATCATACCACTGTCTTCTCTCCTCCATGGTTTCTGATGAGAGGTTGGCACTTAATCTTATTGAGTTTCCCTTGTATGCGATGCTTTGCTTTTCTCTTGCTGCTTTCAGAATCCTCTCTTTATCTCTGATATTTGTCATTCTGAATAGTAGATGTCTCAGGGAAGGTCTGTTTGGGTTTATTCTGTTTGGGGTGTGCTGTCCTTCTTGGATATTGATATTTACATCCTTCATAAGGGTTGGGAAGTTTTTGGTCATGATTTCCTCAAATATTCTTTCTGCCCCCTTTCCATTCTCTTCTCCTTCTGAGACACTGATAATGAGAATGTTTGTGCGTTTCACATTGTCATTCAATTCCCTGAGACTCTGTTCCATTTTTTCCATTCTCTTTTTCTGTTCTCCTGTCTTTTCCAGTTCAAATGTTCTGTCTTCAGAATCACTACTTCTGTCTTCAAGCAATTCAAGTCTGCTCTTATGTGCCTCTAATGTATTTTTAATCTCATCCATTGTGTCTCTCATTCCCATAAGGTCTGGTACTCTTATTTGCAGTCTTTCAAATTGTTCCTTATACTGTCCCAGTGTCTTCTTAATATCCTTTATTTCTTTTTTAAAAAGTCTTTGTAGTCTTTTTTTAAGTAGTGTTTGTTTTTTTTAAAGTCTTAGTAGTCTTTTTTAAAAAGAGTGTTCTTTTTAAAAATTTATCCCCCCCCCACCTGTGTTGTTTTTGCACTCGCTGTCTGCTCTCTGTGTCCATTCACTGTGTGCCCTCTGTGTCTGCTTGTCTTCTCTTCTTGTCTTCTCTTTAGTAGGCTCTGGAAACTGTTCCTGGGATCTCCAATGTGGGAGAGAGGCACTCAATCGCTTGAACCAACTCAGCTCCCTGGTTTGTTGTGTCTCTCATTGTCTCTCCTCTTTGTCTCTTTTTGTTGCACCAGTTCTCTGCACAGGCCAGCTCGCCTTCACCAGGAGGCCCCATGAATCGAACCCAGGACTGCCCATATGGTAGACGGGAGCCCAATCACTTGAGCTACATCCACTTCCCTAGTCATATTTTCTTTAAATTCTTTGAAGTGATTTAGGAGAGCTGTGTGATTATCACTGATTAGTTGAATTAAATCCTGTATCTCTTCAGGATATTTAGATTGTTCTTTTGGCTGGGCCATCTCTTCCTGTTTCCTAGTATGGCTTGTAATTTTTTGCTGATGTCTAGGCATCTGAATATGTTGCTGAATTTACTCTACTGACTAATTCCTCTCTCTTGCCTACTGTTTTTTTTTCCTCACAGCTCTTCTTTGGTCTTTGGTATTTGGTTCAACTTATTCTCAGTCTTTAAAATTGCCCAACTTAAATTTTCAAAATTGGGCCAGGGACTCACTTCTGGGGCACAGATTTTCTCCCAGGGCTTGGATACAGAGAGCACAATTTTTGTCCATGCAATTTCCAGACTGGCCAGCAGATGGCACTAGTCAATACACCTTTCCATGGAGGTGTTTCAGTCTGGGCTTTCCTGTGTTCCTGTGTTGAATCTCCAGATCAGAGACTCAAAGTGGGCTCTGCTGGCCAAATTCACTGAAGTAAAGCTCCCTGACCTCCCCTCCCTTTTTCTTTGTAACAGCTGACAGGGAGGAAGATGTCTGCTCCCCTCTCAGTTGGCTGCAGTGGGCCAGGGGCTTTACCCCAGCTTAATATCTTGGGAGTAGGGTAGGGGAACCCTTCCCAGCCACCACAGGGGTTTGGTAACTCAAGTTTGTCATGTCTTCTTCTTTGTTTCTCTGTCCCTCACATCAGAGTTGTATAGCACTGTCCTGGTCTGCTGACCCCCAAAGCAGGTCCCTTGGACAGCTTTTAGCTCTTTCTCCATTGTTTTTGTGAGAGCATTCAGCTCTGCCTGTTAGTCTTTCACCATCTTCCCACAATCCATAGACTGCTTTCTTTAGAAGAGCCTGCTAACAATGTAGGCTGACACTGGAAGTTGACTTTCATAATGTTCCCTCCATGACTAAATGGAATAGTTCACTGTGCCTAGACTATTTGTTGAAGAACTGGAGGAGCCAAGAGAATAGGCATAGAGCAAATAAAGTTTTATAATCTCCTTTAACATATACAGATATAGTTGTGTTAGCAGAATGCTCTGGGTTTCTAGGTTCTTGGCTATGTTGCACAAAGGAATTTAAGGACATACCATAGAGTAGGCAAGGGAGTAAAGAGTTTATTAAGAAACAAGAAAAAGATAGTACACATCTCAGACACATGTGTGGGCATGCTACTGGGTGAGACTTGTGCTTGGGGCCCCAGGGTAGGCCTTTTTAAGGCCTTTTCTCCTTCCCTTTCCCCATATTAAGGAGGGATTTTCAGCTATTTGCTGTCCATATTGGTTGCCTTTCTACCTTCACCTGTCAGCTTTCATGGAACCAAAGGGGAGGCCTTTCTGTTTGGAGTTATCTGGAACTTCTTTTGAGCCTGGGAGTTTCAGATGGCAGGGACTCACAGAAAAAACAACTTTGCAAAGGAGAGAGTGGGAGTTTTGATGCTGGAGCATCAGAAAGTAAACACACAGGAGAAGAACACAGAGGAATAGAGATGGCTGCATAGACATGGCAGAGGCCCCAGGAAGAGAGAGAGCATGATAGTCTACAGCTGACCTTGTGGAGAGAACAGAGTAGTTGAGCCCAGAAAGAATTGAGCCCTGGGGAGAGAGACAAAGCCTTATATCAGCCTACAGCTGAGACCAGAAGAAGCTGGGACCACAGAGCCTGAAAAGGCAGGCTAAACCCTCACAGAGACTGGCAGCCATCTTGCTCCAACACGTGGCAACAAACTTTGGTGAGGGAAGTAATTTACTCTTTATGGCCTTGTGACTGTAAGTAAATACCCTTTATAAAAACCAACGGGTTTCTGGTAGTTTGCATCAGCACCCCTTTGGCTGACTAATACAGAATTTGGTACCAGGAGTGGGGTCATGCTTTTGCAATTACCAAAATGCCAGAATGGTTTTATAAATGGGTAAGGGGTATTTTTTAGAGCAAGTGTGAGATGCTTGATGGAAAAGGCTTAGATTGCTTTGGAGAGACTGTAGGTAGTAATATGGAGCCAAAAGTTATTTTTGATAAGGTCTTAGAAGGAAATAATTGTGAGATGCTTGATAGAAAAGGCCTAGATTGCTTTGAAGAGACTGCTGATAGGAATATGGATCTAAAAAGACTTTTTATGAGGCCTTGGTTGTAAATGATGAAACTCTTATTGGAAATTGGAGGGAAGGTGATCTGTGTTTTAAAGTCGCAGAGAACTTAGCAAGATTAATCTGTTTTATGGAAGGCAGAATTTGAAAATGGTGAGCCTGGGCATTTAGCTGAAGAGCTTTCCAAAGTAAACTTGGAGAATGTGACTTGGCTTCTCCTTGCATCTTATAGCAAATGCTAGATGAAAGAGATAAGCCAAGACCTGATTGTTTGGCACAAACAAAACAGAAACTGACTCTGGAAATTCCAAGCCTCTGGAAATCAAAGCTTCAGACGATAGTACCCCATTTGAGTACTTAACTAAACTTGGAACTTGTAAATCAGGATTGAAAATGCAGTTATCTAGGAAAGACTTGTGGAAAGTCTTACTGTCTGATGGCTTGGACCCCTACTTCTTGCATGCTAAACCAACAAGCTTTATGAGAGAGCTCTATGAACAAAACCATTGTCTGCTTGGATTAAAAGGGACATGTAGGGGAAAGATGGAAAGGAAAACAGCTTTAAGAGGAAAACCTTGGAAGCTGAGATCTGGAATTAAGACAGCTATATATATCATTTTGGTCAGTCCAATTTTATGCTAGCATCAGAGAAAACAGAACAAGAAGTCACTGCATGTTGTACTAATGGCCATAGAATTCCCTGAGGGTTGCATTTCTTTCTTTTCTTTTTTCCTGAGGTACCGGGGCTGGGGATTGAATCTGGGACCTTGAATGTGGGAAGTTGATGCTCAACCACTGAGGCACATCGGCTCCCCTAAGTTGTTTTTTTCGTTTGTTTGCTTGTTTTTTTGTTGTTGTTGTTGTGTTTTACTTTTAGGAGGCATTGGAAGCTGAACCCGGAACCTCCCATGTGGGAAGCAGGCGCTCAACTGCTTGAGCCACATCCATTCCCTTAGGATTGCATTTCTTGATGAAATTTCTTAAACTTCAACTCAGGATGTGATACTAAACCATGGGCTTCCAAGTTGTTAGTGATGGCTATTGTTTTTAAAATCAGAGAGTAGTTCAGTAACCAAATAACCTATTTCTGCCTATTTCTAGAGTTACAGAAGGTTGTTTTTGCCCTCAAATTGCTTGAAGGTGACATGATAGCTGGGCAGAACTTGGAAGGCTTTCTAAGAAATATGGGGATTAGGTCACCTAAAGAAGAGGCAGAGAAAATTCTTCAATCAGATTTTGTTTTTGGTAAGCATTAAGTACTACTATTTTTTGTTTTTTTTCTGTTGTTGGTTTTTTTTTTTGTTTGTTTGTTTGTTTTGGTTGGAGTACCTATAATGAAGGTATGCAAAGTCTATTTGGGCAAATATCTCTATTGGTATTTGCTTTTGCTACCGTAAATATTATATTGAAAAGGAGCCTTAACTTTTAAAATTTGCTCTTTTGTAATTGTGAGGACAAACAATTATAAATTTTGTAGGAAATAGACTTGTTAGAATGCATCAAAGAAAATTCTTTATCCTCAGATATCTTATTTTAGTGATTGAAGAATAGCTTGAGAATTTGTATTCTGTGAGTAATCATCCTGGCTTTGCCATGTTTGGCTGAGAGAAGTTACTGGACCTTGTAAGTTTTGTGGTTCTTTAGTTCCCTTACAGGTAGAATTAACACTAGTATATCTACAACCTTGTCGAGTTGTTGCAAGGTATAATGAATCCAAAATACATTGTAATAAAGTGTTCAGGAAATATATAAAAGTTGTATGCTGATTTTGTAATTAAAGTCTTTTAATATTGCCTTGTCCAGCAGTTCTTGTCTCTCTTTTCCTTCCAGATGACAATATGGTAAATGTTAAAGACTGTATGAGTGCTTTGAAGGACACCCAGAAATTTTCCAATTTTATTGGTAAGAGCTTTATGCTAAAACTATTGAAAGGCAATAATGCAGGATATCTAGTCAAATACTATCTGGTACTTAATCTTCTTTGTAGTATCTGTGCCAAATGTTTGTTTTGTCTATACTGAAATGCTTCCAGTTATGAGGAATTTACTAAAATTTTTATTTTAAATTAAGAATTGTGTATTTGTGATTGAAAAGATTGGAAAAATCACAAGATTGTGATATTTTTCAATATTTTCTTTAATAAATCTATTATATTCTAATGACAAAATTTTTATGTGGTAAAAAAAATTAGGTGACACATGTGAGAAATATGAAGTACAGCAAGCATCTTATATTTTCATTTTCTGGAAATATCTGTGTTAACATTTGGAAAATATCCTTTTAGACTATTTTCTTTGTAATCTATGAATATTTGTGTATTTTGCAATTATTAAAATTTTGATCATTTAGCCCATACTATTCTATAATATGTTTTAAAAAATTAACAGTTTATCTTAAACATTGTTCCAGATTATGTCATATAAGCCTATCTCATTCTTTAAAAGACTACATAATATTCCATTGTAGGGATGCACTATAATTTTATACCTAACCCTTTGGATGAACATTTAGGTTATTTCCAATTTTTTACTATCACAAACATTTTGATGAACACCCTTGTACATATATCTTATGTACATGTGTACAAAGTTTTTCTGTAGGACAAATTCTTAGAAGTGGAATTGCTGGTTCAAAATATATGTAGATTTAAAATATTAATAGCTACTTCCTAAATACCATCCTAAAGGGCTATAAAGGTTCATACTTTCATCAATAGTATTATTTTTAAAAAATTCTGATAGTAAAAAAATGTTATTATTGTTTTTATATGTGCTTCTTTAATTATCAGCGAGATAAACATTTTTCATACGCTTGTGAATGTCTTTGATCATTTTTAAATTAGATTGTCTTTTTTATGTCAATTTGTAGATAGCTTTCTTATATTTAGGAGCATTAATGTTTTGTCTTGTCATAGTTTTTTCCTAGTTTATTATTCATCTTTTTTAAATGATATTTTTTTTATTGAAGTATATCATACATACATGAACATACATAAACAATAAGTGTATAGTAAAAGTTGTGACCTTACAAAATAAACACGCATAACATCATACAGGGGTCCCATACATCACCCTTTCACCAAAATCTTGCATTGTTGTGAAGCATTTGTTACAAACTATGCAAAAGCTTTCTCAAAATATTATTAACTATAGTCTATATCTTACATTTGGTATATTTTTCCCCCAAAACACCCTATTTTTAAAAAATATATTTTTATTACAAAAGTTGTGAACTTACAAAACAATCATGCACATGTGTAGAATTCCCATACAACACCCCTTCACAAACATATAATCTTTGTTACAGATTATGAGATAATATCATCAGACTGTTACCACCAACTATGGTCCATAGTATACATTTGGCACTTTTCCCATATCCCCCCCCCATTATCAATACAGTACATCTTTGGCATTGATGCAAGAATATTACAGTATTGCTGTTAACCACAGTCACACCAATTGTATTTTTTGTTATACAACTTCACATTCCCACTGCCCTACAATAGTGATATACGTCCACCCTGGACAGAGCACTCATGGATCTAAAGTCAAGTTAATTAAAACTTCTACATACATTAAGCATCAGTGGTTCTTTTCAGCCCTCCTCTTATCTCCTAATAACCTATACTCTAGGTTTTAACTCCATGCGTTTATTCTTTGTATTTAGTTCATATTAATGAGAACATGAATATTTGTCCTTTTGTGTCTTGCTTACTTCACTTAGCATAATGTCTTCAAGATTCATCCATGTTATCATATGTATCCCAATTTCATTTCTTCTTACTGCAGCATAGTATTCCATCATATGTATATACCACATTTTGTTTATCCATTCATTGGTTGATGGACACTTGTGCTGTTTCCATCTTTTGGCAATTGTGAATAATGCTGCTATGAACATTAGTGTGCAAACATCTGTTCGCGTCACAGTTTTCAGTTTTTGTGGATATGTTCCTAGTAGAGGAATTGCTGGATCATATAGCAGTTCTATATTTAGCTTCCTGAGGTACTGCCAAACTGTCTTCCACAGAGGCTGCATCATTTTACGATCCCACCAACAGTGAAGGAGTGTTCCTATTTCTCCACATCCTCTTCAGCACTTACTGTTTTCTGTTTGTTTTTTTTTTTTTCCTAATAACGGCTATCTTTGTAGTGTAAGATGATATCTCTTAGTTGTTTTGATTTGCATTTCCCTAATAACTAGTGATATGAAACATTTTTTCATGTGCTTTTTGGCCATTTGTATTTCCTCTTTGGAGAAATGTCTGTTTAAATCTTTTGCCCATTATTAAATTAGATTTCTTCCTCTTTTATTGTTGAGTTGCATGATCTCTTTATATAGAATGGAAACCAAACCCTTATCGGATATGTGGTTTCTAAATATTTTCTCCCATTGAGTGGGCTGCTGGGAAGAGAGATGAACCATTCACCTGACACTCTACAGCTTACCTTGCGGAGAGACATAAGCCTGAGCCTGGAGAGAATCGAGCCCTGGGGAGAGAGACAAAGCCTAGAGAGCCTGATGGCCTACACCTGATATAGGAAGAAGCTGGGACCACGGAGCCTTAAGAGGAAGAGGAAGGCTGAATGTCCACAGCCATCTTGCTCCAACATGTGGCAACAGACTTTGGTGAGGGAAGTAACTTATGCTTTATGGCCTGGTAACTGTAAGCTTCTACCCCAAATAAATACCCTTTATAAAAGCCAACAGATTTCTGGTATTTTGCATCAGCACCCCTTTGACTGACTAATACAACCAGTCCTGACACTCTACTGAAATTGTTTATTCGCACTAGCAGCTTTGTTGTAGATTTTTCAGGACTTTCTAGGTATAGGATCACATCATCTGCGCATAATAAAAGTTTTACTTCTTCCTTTCAGATTTGGATGCCTTTTATTTCTTTTTCTTGCCTGATTGCTCTAGCTAGAAGCTGTAGCACTATATTGAACAACAATGGTAAGAGTGGGCATCCTTGTCTTGTTCGTGATCTCAACGGGAAAGCTTTCAGTCTTTCACCATTGAGTACAGTGTTAGCTATGGGTTTTTCATATATGGCCTTTCTTATGTTGAGAAAGTTTCTTTTCAATTCCTATCTTTTGTAGTATTTTATCAAGAAAGGATGCTGTATTTTGTCAAATGCCTTTACTGTGTCAATCGATAGGATGATATAATTTTTCTTCTTTGATTTGTTAATGTGGTGTATTATGCCAGTTGATTTTCTTGTGTTGAACCACATTTGCATGCCTGGTATAAAACCCACTGGATCATGATGAATAATTCTTTTAATGTGTTGTTGGATTTGATTAGCAAGTATTTTTTTGAGGATTTTTGCATCAGTATTCATTAGAGAAATGGGTCTGTAATTTTCTTTTTTCATATCTTTATATGGCTTTGGTAGTAGGGTGATATTGGCTTCATAGAATGAGTTTGGTAGCATTCTTTCTTGTTCAATTTTTTGGAAGAGCTTGAGTAAGATTGGTATTAAGTCTTCTTTGATTGCTTGGTAGAACTCACCTGTGAAACCATCTAGTCCTGGGCTTTTCATTTTGGCGAGTTGTTTGATGACTGTTTCAATCTCTTTACTTGCGATTGGTTTGTTGATATCTTTTATTTCTTCTAGGGTCAGTGTAGGTTGTTTGTACGTTCCTAGGAATTTTTCCATTTCATCTGCATTGTCTAGTTTTTTGGCATATAGTTGCTCATAATATCCTCTTTTGACCCCTTTTATTTCTATGGAGTCAGTAGTAATGTCCCTGTTTACATTTTTTTATTTCATTTATTTACATCTTCTCTTTTTTCTTTGTCAGTCTAGCTAAGGATTTGTCAATTTTGTTGATCTTCTTGAAGAACCAACTTTTGGTTTTGTCAATTCTCTCTATTGTTTTTTTGTTCTCAATTTCATTTATTTCTGCTCTGATCTTTGTTATTTCATTCCCTCTATTTGCTTTGGAATTAGTTTGCTGTTCTTTTTTTAGTTCCCCTACCTGTGTAGTTAGGCCATTGATTTTAGCTCTTTCTTCTTTTTTAATGTAAGTATTGAGGGCTATAAATTTCCCTCTCAGCACTGCCTTTGCTGCATCCCATAGGTTCTGATATGTTGAGTTCTTGTTTTCATTCATCTCATTTCTTGATTTTTCTCGAAATTTCTTCTTTAACCCACTGATTGCTTAAGAGTGTATTGTTTAATCCCAAATAATTGTGAATTTTCCCTTTTTCTTGCCTCTTGTTGATTTCCAACTTCATTCCATTATGATCAGAGAAAGTGCTTTGTATAATTTCAGTCTTGTTGAATTTATTGAGATCTGCTTTGTGACCCAACATATGGTCTATCCTGGAGAAAGATCCATGAGCACTTGAAAAGAATGTATATCCTGTTGTTTTGGGATACATGGTTCTGTATACATCTATTAGGTTTAGTCCACTTATCATGTTATTCAAACTCTCTGTTTCTTTATTGATCCTCTGCCCAGATGTTCTATCCAATACTGAGAGTGGTGTATTGAAGTCTCCAACTATTATTGTAGAGCTATCTATTTCTCCTTTAGTTTTCCCAGTGTTTGCCTTATGAATCTTGGGGCATCGTGGTTAGGTGCATATACATTTATGATCGTTTTTTCTTTCTGGTAAATTGCCCCTTTTATTAATATATAATGCCCTGCTTTGTCTCTAGTAACAGTTTTGCTTTTAAAGTCAATTTCATCCAATATAAGTATAGCTACTCCAGCTTTTTTTTTTGTTACTGCATGCATGGAATATCTTTTTCCAACCTTTCACTTTCAACCTATTGGTATCCTTGGGTCTAAGGTGAGTCTCTTGCAGACAGCATATAGATGGCTCATATTTTCTTATCCATTTTGCCAGTCTGTTTCTTTTGATTGGGGAGTTTAATCCATTAACATTCAATGTTATTACTGTAAAGGCAGTTCTTATTTCACCCATTTTGACCTTGATACTTTTAGTTATTGTTACTGATACAATCTTCATTTCTAGACTCTCTTCCAAGCCCCTCTCTCCTATCTTTTCAGGCTATAACACTCCTTTTAGTATTTCCTGCAAAACCAAACTCTTTGTGATAAACTCTCTCAGTTTCTGTTTGTCTGTGAGTATTCTAAACTCGCTCTCATTTTTGAAAGACAATCTTGCCAGATATAATTTTCTTGGCTGGCAGTTTTTTTCTTGCAGTATCTTAATATATCATACTACTACCTTCTTCCCTCCATGGTTTCTGATGAGAAATTGGCACTTAATCTTATTGGGTATCTCTTTTATGTTATGCATGGTTTTTCTCTTGCTACTCTCAGAATTCTCTTTGTCTTTTGCATTTGACATTCTTATTAATATGTGTCTGAGAGTTGGTCTATTTGGATTTATTTGGATGGGTGTACATTGTGCTTCTTGGACATTGTATTAGTAAGCCAAAGGGGTGCTGATGCAAAATACCAGAACTCTCTTGGGTTTTACAAAGGGTATTTATTTGGGGTAGAAGCTTACAGTTACCAGGCCATAAAGCATAAATTATTTCCCTTACCAAAGTCTGTTGCCTTGTGTTGATGCAAGGTGGTGGGTGATGTCTGCGAGAGTTCAGTCTTCCTCCTTCTCCCAAGGTTCCATGGTCCCAGCTTCTTCCAATATCAGTTGTAGGCTGGGATAAATCTTGTCTCTCTCCCAGGGCTCGTTTCTCTCCAGGCTCAGCTGCTCTGCTCTCTCCACAAGACCAGCTTACACTGTTGGGCGAATGGCTCGTCTTTCTTCCTGAGGCCTCTGCCGTGTCTAATGGAGCCTTCTCTCTTTCCTCATGTATCTGCTTCTCTGCGTGCTTACTTCCCAGGCTCCAGGATAAAAAACTCCAACTAACTCCTCTGCCTTGTCATTTTCTCTGTGAGTCCCCACCCACCAAGGGAGTGGGGACTCAATGTCCTACTGACGTGGCCCAATCAAAGCCTTAATCATAATTTAATCAAGTGAAAGTGAAACCTCTGAATCCAATACAATATAATATGCCCAGAGAAACAGACCAATTTATAAACATAATCTAATATCTACTTTTGGAATTCATAAACAATTTCAAACTGCCACAGACATGGATATCTATGTCCTTCAATAGGTTTGGGAAGTTTTTTATCATTATTTCTTCAAATATTCCTTCTGCCCCTTTTCCCTTCTCTTCTCCTACTGGGACACCCATGACACATATGTTTGCATGTCTCTGGCTGTCATTTAGTTCCCTGAGACCCTATTCAATTTTTTCCATTCTTTTCTTCATCAGCTTTTTTGTATGTTTCCTTTTGGAGAACATGTCTTCAAGTTCACTGATCCTTTCTTCTGCCTCCTCACATATGCTGTTATATGACTCCAGGGTATCTTTAATTTCATTTATTGTGCCTTTCATTCCCATAAGATCTGCTATTTTTCTGTGTTTGCTTTCAAATTCTTCTTTGTGCTCACCCAGTGTCTTCTTAATATCTTCAATCTCTTTAGCCATCACATTGAATTTATTAAGGAGATTTGTTTGAACATCTATGATTAGTTGTCTCAACTCCTTTATGTCATCTGGAGGCTTATCTTGTTCCTTTAACTGGGCCATATCTTCCTGTTTCTTGTAATTTTTTTCTTGGTGTCTTGGCATCTGGCTTACTAGATGTGTTTATTCTGGGTGCAGTTTCTCTCTTTAGTTTAGTGCTTTCTTGCCTTTTCTCCCTTGCTGGTTGTGTAGTAGGAGCTGAGGATGTATTTGGTACTGTAAGCTGTGGAGGCTGAAGCTGCCTGCGTTGCCCCAGGAATTGATGACGCTTCTCCCACCTTTTTCCTCTGCCAGTTGTAGGAACAGGGCCACAACCATGTGTAATAATCCAAGTTGTGCAGGACAAGACTGTCTGTAGTTGCCCAAGAGACTGATGAAGCTTCATGCCCCTTCCTCCCATAACTGAGGCGGGGCTGGAGCTGCAGGTGTGGGCAGCAATCTATGCTGCTTGGGTTCAAAATGACTGCAGTTGCCCAGGTATACCTACGTAGCTCTAGCCTCCACCTCCCGGGGGTGGGGATGGGCCCTCTGGAGGGCCCAATAATCTAATCCGTGTGGGCCAAATACACCTGCATTTGCCCAGAGAGGTTGAGGGAGTACTGTGCCTTCTGCCCTTTAGGGGGTGGGAACAGAACCACCAACATGCAACAGTTCAGTCCCTGTAGGCCGAGAGTACCTGCCATTGCCTGGAGAGGCTGTGGAGGCACCATACCCCTCCTATCCTATTAGGGGGTGAGGGTGGAGCCACAGGCCTTCAACAGTCCAGTAGGCGGAAAGTGCCTGCTATTGCCCAGAGGGGCTGAGGAAACACCATCCTCCTCCTATCCTATGGGGGGTGGTGCAGAGGTGGAGATAGAATTGAAGGGTCTCAACAAACCAGTTTGTGTGGGCTGAAAGTGCCTACAGTCACCTGGACAGGCCAAGGAAACACAGCTGCTCTCTTATCCTATTGGGGTGTGGGAATGGAGCCCCAGATTTTTGGCCCTTCAGTCTGTGCCAGATGAAAGTGCCTTCAGTTACCTGGAGAGGCTGGTGCAGGTCCCCCCAGCTTCCTCCCTGCCGGAGTTGGGGCTGGAGCTTAGGGTAGGGCTGCAATCCGATTTGGTGGAAAGAAGCCAGCCCCTAAATTCACTGATTTTCAGTCAGCCCCGCTTCCCCTCATGCTGGGGGTGGAATTAAAATGGAGCCTACTGGCCTCTTTTCGACTTAGACAGGTTCAAACCTTAGCTGCTCTTAGAATTGTACTTTAGCCAGCTGAGTTTACTAATCAGTAGCTGAAGTTGGTGGCCAACCATCTCTTCCTCCTCTGTTTTTGGGAAATGGAGCTTCCAACTCCAGCCACAGAATAGCTCCTGAGGTGGCTTGTGCTGCCAGAGTAGGATGGGCACTGGCCTCCACAGCGTGGCCTGCAGTTTCCTGGAGAGGCCTGTGTAGGTCCCACAGCTTCCTCCCTGCCAGAGGTGGGGCTGGGGTTTAAGCTAGAGCTGCAATCTGATCTGGGTGCAAAGAAGCTGGTCCCTACAAGCTCTGTGATTTTCAATCAGCCCTGCTTCCCCTCATGCCGGGGGCAGAGTTAAAATGGTGGCTACTGGCCTCTTTCCAACTTGGACATGTTTAAACTTTAGCTGTTCTTGGGATTATACTTTAGCCAGCTGAATTTACTGATCAGTAGCTGAAGTCAGTGCCCAACCATCTCTTTCTCCCCCATTTTTGGGAAATGGAGCTTCCGACTCCAGCCATGGAATGGCTCTCGAGGTGGCTTGTGCTGTGGGCACTGGCGTCTGAAGCTTGTTTAAATTTTCTCTGCAGATGGGCAGTCTCCTCCTTCTATACTTTCAAGGATGTTGCAGGATACTTTTCTGGTCTCCTGGGGACCACAAACAGGTGCTTTAGATAGCTCTAGGTGATTACTAACTGTCCTATAGGACGAGCTGACTCTTGGAGCTCTTTACTGTGCTGCCATCTTGCCCCTTCTCTCTATTATTCATGTTTTGACTTTGTTTTTGGTGAGTTGCTTTTTGCATCTATGCCTTACTTTGTTAATTTGGGAAATTTGTATTCTCCTAGGAAATACTTGGTCTGTGAAGACTTTAAACTCACCCTCATTTTTGAAGGACAGTTTTGTCAGATAAACAATTTTTGGCTAGCGGTTTCTCTCTTTCAGTACCTTAAATACATCATACCACTCTCTTCTTGCCTCCACAGTTTCTGATTAGAGATCAGCACTTAGTCTTATTGAGGTTCCCTTGAATGTGATGCATTGCTTTTCTCTTGCTGCTTTTCAAATCCTTTCTTTATCTCTGATATTTTTCAGTCTGAATAGTAGGTCTCTTGGAGTAGGTCTATTTGGATATATTCTATTTGGGGTGTGTTGTCCTGCTTGGATATTTATGTCTTTTGTGAGGATTGGGAATTTCCTCAGATATTCTTCCTGCCCCTTTTCCGTTCTCTTCTCCTTCTGGTATACCAATAATGCGTATGTTTGTGCGTTTCACGTTGTCATTCAATTGCCTGAGACCCTGTTCCATGTTTTCCATTCTTTTCTCTTTCTGTTCTCCTATATTTTCAAGTTCTGTTGCTTGCTCCTCCAATTCACTAAATCTATCTTCCAGCAGTTCAAATCTGCTGTTATATGCCTCTAATATAGTTATTTTCTTCTTTTTTTCCCTTTTTTTCTTTTGTTTCTAATGTAGGTTTTTTCCAAGATTTATTTTATTTATTTCTCCCCTCCCCCTTGTTGTTTTTCACTTGGTGTGTCTGTTCATCTTCCTTGTTTCTTTAGGAGGCACCGGGATTCAAACCCAGGACCTCTGATGTGGTGGGGGGGGAGGTGCCTAATCGCTTGAGCCACCTCCACTCCCTGCTCTGTTGTGTCTCTCATTAGGTTTTACCTCCCTGTATCTCTTGTTGCATCATCTTATTGCGTTAGCTTGCTGTCTTCTTTAGGAGGCACTGGAACCTCTTCTCCCTGCTTTGTTGTGTCTCTCATTATGCTTTTCCTTCTTGTGTCTCTTGTGTCAGCTTGCCATGCCTGTCCATCAGGCCAGCTCACTGTCTTCTTTAGGAGTCACTGGGATCCGAACCAGTGACCTCCCATGTAGTAGGCGGGAGTCAAGTTATCTGAGCCATATCCGCTTCCCTCGAATGTATTTTTTTTTTTTCTCTTAACTTTAT
>JAQZBX010032352.1:0-25879 GCA_029593785.1 Cabassous unicinctus | reverse complement strand
CCCCACCCCACCCCAGTGCTTTCACTTGCTGTCTGCTCTCTGTATCCATTTGCTGCACTTTCTTCTGTGTCTGCTTGTCTTCTCTTTAAGAGGCACAGGGAACCGATCCTGGGACCTTCCGACGTGGGAGAGAGGCACTCAATAGCTTGAGCCACCTTAGCTCCCTGGCTTGTTGTGTCCTCACTGTCTCTCCTCTGTGTCTCTTTTTTGTTGCGTCATCTTGTTGCATCAGCTTTCTATGTGGGCCATCTTGCTTTCACCAGGAGGCCCCGAGAACTGAACCTGGGACCCTCCATATGGTAGACAGGAGCCCAATTGCTTGAGCCACATCTGCTTCCCTGCTTGATTAAATTTATTCCTAACTATTTTATTCTTTTTGGTGCTATTCTAAGTGGAATTTGCAGAATTTTTTTTGATGCTATTGCAAGTAGAATTGTTTTCTTAATTTCAATTTCATACTATTCATTACAATTGTATAGTAGCTATAATTGATTTTTCATATTGATCTTGTATCCTGCAAACTTGCTGAACTCATTTATTATTAGTTCTAATTGTTTTTATGGATTCTCTATGATTTTCTATATACAGGATCATGTCATCTATGAATAGAAATAGCATTACTTCTTTCTTCCCAATCTGGATACCTTTGATTTTTTCTTTTTCTAATTGCCCTGCCTAAAACCTCCAATACAATATTGAATAGAAGTGGTGAGAGTAGACATTCTTGTCTTGTTTCTGAGGTTAGGGGGAAAACTTTCAGTCTTTCAACATTGAGTATGATGTTAGGGGTGGGTTTTTCCTATATATGGACTTTATCTTACTGAGAAAGTTCCCTACTATTCCTAGTTTTCTGAGTGTTTTTATCAAGAAAGGCTGCTGGATTTTGTCAAATGACTTTTGTGCATCAATTGAATTGATCATGTGCTTTTGTCCCTATCATTCCATTAATGTAGCATCATACATAGATGAATTTTCTTATGTTGAACCATCCTTGCATTCTTGGGATAAATCCCACTTGGTCACAGTGTATAATCATTTTAAAGAGCTGTTGAACTTGGTTTGTTAGTATTTTGTTAAGGATTTTTACAGTACATTCATAAGGGATATTGGTTTGTAGGTTACTTTTCCTGTGTTATCTTTGCCTGTCTCTGGTATCAGGGTAATTCTGGACTCATAGAATGAGTTAGGAAGTGTTCCCTCCTGTTATATTTTTTGGAAGCAGTTGAGAAGGATTGATGTTAATTCTTTAAGTATTTGATAAAATTTACCAAAGAAGCCTCTGGTCCTGGGCTTTTCTTTGTTGGAAAGTATTTTTTTAATAAAAAAAAATATATTTAACTAGGAATGTTCTTAGTTTACATTTGGGAAGTTTTTGATTACTGATTCGATCCCTTTACTTGTTATAGGTCTGTTCAGAATATTTTTTCCTTGATTCACTTTTCATAGTTTGTGTGTTCCTGGAATTTTTTCATTTTATCTAGGTTATATATTTTTTTGATATACAACTGTTTACAGTATTCTCTTATGATCCCTTTTATTTCAATAAGGCTGATAGTAATGTCCCCATTTTCACAGCTGATTTAAGTTAGCTATATCTTTGCTTTTAAAAAAGTTTTAATCTATATATCTAAAAGCTTGTCAATTTTATCGATCTTTTCAATGAACCGACTTTTGGTTTCCTTGTTTATTTTTATTCTTCTTCTTTTTTCTATTTCATTTATTACCACTCTAATATTTATTATTTTCTTCCTTCTGTTAGCTTTGGGTTTGGATTGTTCCTATTTTTCTAAATACTTGAGCTATAAAGTTAGGTTATTGATTTGAGAATCTTTATTTTTTTTTAATATAAACATTTGCAACTACAAATTTTCCTCTGAGCACTGTTTTCACTGCATCTCATAAGTTTTGGTATGTTGTTTTTCATTTTTGTCTCTAAATATTTTCTAATTTCCCTTGTGATTTCTTCTTTTACACAGTGTGTTGTTTACCACCAATATTTGTGAATTTTCCAGTTTTCCTTTGTTATTGATTTCTAGCTTCATTCCATTGTGGTCAGAGAATGTACTTTGTAAGACTTCAGTTTTATCAGTTTTATTAAATGTATTGAGACTTGTTTTGTGACCTAACATATGGTCTATCCTGGTACATTACATGAGCAATAAAGAATATTGTATTTTCTGATTCTTTTGAGTGAAATGTTCTATACATGTCTGTTAGGTCTAATTGATTTACAGGTATACCTTGGAATATTGTGGGTTTGGTTCCAGACCACTGCAGTAAAGTGAATATTGCAATAAAGTGAGTCACATGAATGTTTTAGTTTCCCAGTGCATATAAAATTTCTGTTTACACTATACTGTAGTCTACCAAGTGTGCAATAGCATTATGTCTAAAAAGTGCACATACTTTAATTAAAAAATAGTTTATTGCTAAGCAATGCTAACCATCATCTGAGCCTTCAGGGAGTCATAAGCGTTTTACTGGTGGAGGGTCTTGCCTTGATATTGATGACTACTGACTGATCAAGGTGGTAGTTGCTGAAAGTTGGAGTGGCTGTGGCAATTCCTTAAAATAAGAAAACAAAGGTTGACTCTTCCTTTCATGAAAGATTTCTCTGTAACATGCAAAGCTGTTTGATAGCATTTTACCTACAGTAGAACTTCTTTCAAAATTGAAATCAGTCCTCTCAAATCCTGCGGCTGCTTTATCAAATAAGTTTATTATAATATTCTAAATTCTTTGTAGTCATTTTAACAGTGTTCACAGGATCTTGACCAGAAGTAAATTCCATCTCAAGAAACCACTTTATTTGCTCATTCATAAGAAGCAACTCCTCATCTGTTCAAGTTTTATCATGAGATTGCAACAATTCAGTCCCATCTTCAGGCTTGACTTGTAATTCTAGTTCTCTTGCTATTTCTACCACATCTGCAGTTACTTCCTCCACTGAGTTCTTGAACCCTTTGAAGATCACCCATGGGGTTGGAATCAACTTCTTCCATACTCCTGTTAATGTTGACATTTTGACCTCCTCCCATGATTCATGAACATTCTTAATGGCATCTAGAATGTTGAACCCTTCTCAGAAGGTTTTCAATTTACTTTTTCTAGATACATCAGAGGATGCACTATCTATGGCAACTATAGCTTTATGAGACATATTTCATAAATCATATCACTTGAAACTCGAAAAGACTCTTTGATCTATGGGCTTCAGAATGGATGTTGTGTTAGCAGGCATGAGAACAACATTAATCTCATTGTACATCTCCATCAGAGCTCTTGGGTGACCAGGTGCATTGTCAATGAACGGTAATATTTCAAAGGGAATTTTTTTCTGAGCAGTAGGTCTTAACTTAATATTTAAGTAGGTCTTAAATATTCAGTCAACTGTCTTGTAAACAAAATCATGTCATCCAGGCTTTGTTGTTCCATTTATAGGGCACAGTCAGGGTAGATTTAGCTTAATTCTTAAGGACCCTAGGATTTTTGGAATGGTAAGTGAACATGGCTTCAACTTAAATTCACCAGCTTCATTAACCCCTAACAAGAGAGTCAGCCTGTCCTTTGAAGCTTTGATGCCAAGCACTGACTTCTCCTCTCTAGCTATGAAAGTCCTAGATGGCATCTTCTACCAATATGTGGCTGTTTCATCTACATTGAAAATCTGCTGTTAAATGTTGCCACCTTCACCAATGCTCTTAGCTACGTCTTCTGGATAACTTGCTGCAGCTTCTACATCAGCACTTGCTGCTTCACCTTGCACTTTGATGTTATGGCTTCTTTCTTTAAACCTCATGAACCAACCTCTGCTAGCTTCATACTTTTCTTTTGCAGCTTCCTCACCTCTCTCAGGCTTCATGGAATTGAAGAGAGTTAGGGCCTTGGTCTTGATTAGGCTTTGACTTAAGGGAATATTGTGGCCAGTTTGATCTTCTATCCAGACCACTAAAACTTTCTCCATATCAGCAATAAGGCTGTTTCACTTTCTTATCATTCCTGTGTTCACTGGAGTAGCACTTTAAATTTCCTTCAAGAACTTTTCCTTTGTATTCACAACTTAGCTAACTGTTTGGTGCAAGAGCCAAAAGCCTATCTTGTCTTTTGGCATGCCTTGGTCCCTAAGCTTAATCATTTCTCGATTTTGATTTAAAGTGAGAGATAAGTGACTCTTCCTTCCTCTTGAATTCTTAGAGTCCATATTCAGGTTATTAATTGGCCTAATTTCAATATTGTTCTGCCTCAGGGAATAGGGAGGCCTGAGGAGATGGAGAGAGATGGGGAATGGCTGGTTACTGAAACAATAAGAACCCACACAACATTTATTGATTACTCCCCTGTCTTATATGGGTGC
Source organism: Cabassous unicinctus (assembly GCA_029593785.1). Lineage (NCBI taxonomy): Eukaryota > Metazoa > Chordata > Mammalia > Cingulata > Chlamyphoridae > Cabassous > Cabassous unicinctus. The sequence goes on along the minus strand of JAQZBX010032352.1, from coordinate 21,525 downwards.
AGTTTCTGGCGTTGCCAAACAATTACAACAGTAACACCAAAGTTCACTGATCACAGATCACTATAACATACAATAGTAATAAAAAAGTTTGAAATATTGTGAGAATTACCAAAATGTCACACACAGACATGTAGTGAGCACATGCTGTTTAAAAAATGGCACCAATAGCCTTGCTCAACACAGAGGACACACATAATCAAAATCAGAAGTGACAGAATGACATTAATACTGACCCTACAGAAATAAAATAGATTATAAAAGGATACTATGAAGAGTTATATGCCAACAAATTAGATAACCTAGATGAAATGTGCAATTCCCAAGAAACACACAAACTACTTTAATTGAGTCAAGAAACTATAGAAGGGAAGTGGATGTGGCTCAAGTGATTGGGCTTCTGTCTACCATATGGGAGGTCCAGGGTTTGATTCCCGGGGCCTCCTGGTGAAAAGCAAGCTGGCCTGCATGGCGAGCTGGTCCATGTGGAGTGCTGGCCTGCGTGGGGTGCTGGCCCATGCGGAGTGCTGGCCCATTCAGAATGCTGGCCCCTGCAGGAGTGCTGGTGCAGCAAGATGATGCAACAAAAAAAAAGAAGAGAGACAATAGGAGATGCGGTGGACCAGGGCACTGAGGTGGCGCAAGAGATTCAGTGCCTCTCTCCCACTCTGTAAGGTCCCAGGATCATTTCATGGTGCCACCTAAAGAGAAGACAAGCAGACACAGAAGAATACACAGATAGCAGATAGCATGCGCAAAACAATGAGGGGGGAGGGGGAGAAATAAATAAATAAATCTAAAAAAAAAAAAAGATATAGAAGAACTCAACAGAACAATTAATAAGTAGAGAGATTGAATCAGTAATAAAAAACCTCCCAACAAAGAAAAGTCCAGGACAAGATGGCTTCACTAGTCAATTTTACAAAACATTCGAAGAAGAATTAACACCTACATTGCTCAAACTCATAGAAAAATCTAGGAGGAGGTAACACTTCCTACCTTATTCTATAATGCCTTCATCACCCTAATACCAAAGCCAGAAAAAGATATCAGAAAAAGAGAAAATTACAGACCAATATCCCTTATGAATATAGGTACAAAATCCTCAAAAGAGTACTAGAAAACAGAATTGAACAGCACATTAAAAGAAGTATACACTACAATTAATTGTAATTACTCCAGCAATGCAAGAGTGGTACAAGGTGAAAAAAAAAAGTCTATCATTGTGATACACTGCAGTAATGGAATGAAGGAAAAAAAACATGGTCATCTCAAATGACACAGAGAAGGCATTTGACAAAATCCAGCGTCACTTCTGGATTAAAAAAAAACATGCACTTGGAAAACTAGGAATTTTTAAAACTTCGTAAATGATAAAGGGCATACATGAAAAATCCACAACTAACATCATACTCAATGGTGAAAGACTGAGTTTTCCTCCTAAGATCAGGAATGAGACAAGGATGCCCACTTTCACCACTGCTATTCAACATTGTACTGGTATTTTTAACCAGAGAAATTAAGCAACAAAAAGAAATGAAAGGCATCCATATTAAAAAGGAAGAAGTAAAAGTTTCCCTATTTGTGATTGATGTGATCCTGTATGTAGAAAATCTAAAAAAATCCTCAACAAATCTACTAAAATGAATAAATGAATTCCACATGTTGGCATTGTATACAATCAGCACGCAAAAATCAGTGGTGTTTGTATACATTACTGGTGAGAAATCTGAAAAGGAAATAAAGAAAAATATTCCATTTACAATAGCAACTAAAAGAAGCAAATATCTAGGAAAAATTTAACCCAGTAAATAACGGATTTGTACACAGAAAACTACAATACATTGCTGAAAGAAGTTAAAAGGTACCTAAATAAATATAAGGACATACTGTGTTTATTGATTGGATGAATAATTATTATTCAGATGTCAATTCTGGTCAAAGCAATTTACAGATTTAATACGATCCAATTTAAAATTCCAACAGCCTTCTTTGCTGAAATGGAAAAGCCAATCATAAAATTCATATGTAAGGAGTCTTGAATAGCCAGAACCATCTTGAAAAAAAAAAGAATGAAGTTTATTCCCAATTTAAAAACTTATTACATATGTGCTGTATTCAAATCAGTGTGATACTGGCTCAGGGGCAGACATATAGATCAATGGAATAGAATTGAGAGTTCGGAAGCAAAGCCTCACATCTATGACCAACTCATTTTTGGCAAGGGTGCCAAGTCTATTCAATGGGGAAATTCTAGTCTCTCCAACAAATAGTGCTGGTAAAACTAGATATCCATATGCAAAAGAATGAAATTGAGCTCTACCTCACACCATATTTACAAAATTCAACTCAAAATGGATCAATGACCTAAATATACGAACTAATACTATTAAACTCCCAAAAGAACACATAGGAGAACTTCTTCAGCACCTTGTAAAGGCAGTGGTTTCTTCGAGATGACACTGAAGCATGAGCAACAAAAGAAGAAACAGAAAAATTTGACTTCAAGAACATTAAAAACTTTTGTGCATCACAGGACATTATCAAGAAAGTGAAAAGACAACCTACAGAATGGGAGAAAATACTTGGAAAACATATATCTGATAAAGTTTCAATATCCAGAATATATAAGTACTCCTGTAAGTCAACAACAAAAAGACAAACATCCCAATTATAAAAAAAATGACAAAGGAATTTAATAGACATTTTTTCAAAGAAGATATACAAATGGGGTTTAAGCACATGAAAAAAATCACATCATTAGAGAAATGCAAATCAATATAAAAATGAGATACATTTCATACCCATTTGAATAGCTATTATTTAATAACTGGAAAATAACATGTGTTGGCAAGGATGTGGAGAAAGAGAAACCTTAGTAAATTGTTGGTAGGAATATAAAATCGTATAGCCACTGTGGAAAACAGCTTGGAGTTCCTCAGAGAGTTAAGTATAGAATTACCATATGACCTGGCAATACCACCACTTCTAGATATTTTCCCAAAATAATTGAAAGCAGGGACTCCAACAGATATATTCACAATATTCATGGAGGCATTATTCACAGTTGCCAACAGGTGGAAGCAACCCAGATCCATCAATGAAAGAATGAATAAATAATATGTGGTATATACATACAATGGAATGTTATTCACCTGTAAAAATGAATGGAGTTCTGATTCATGCTACAACATGGATGAACCTTGAAGACAGTGTGTTGAGTCAGACACCAAAGTATAAGTACTATGTAATCTTACTTCTACAAAATAATTAGAATAGGCAAATTCATAGAGTCAGAAATTAGAATACAGGTTACCAGGGTAATGGGTGGAGATAGAGAATTGGGAGTTTTGCTTAATTGGTACACATGTTTTGTTTGGGGTGAAGGAAATTTTGGTAATGGATGGTGGTGAAGGCAGCACAACTTTGTGAATGTAATTAATACCATTCAATTGTATACTTGAGAATGGTTAAAATAGGAAATTGTAGATTGTATATATGTTATTAGAATAAAAATATTTAAAAACATTGAACTGTACAATACAGAGTGAACCCTGATGTGAGCTATGGATTATAATTAATAGTATAAATATAATAATATTGTTTTATCAATTGTAACAAGGTACCACACTACTGAAGATGTTAATAATAGGGAAAAGTTTGTGCATGTTGTGGGGGAGGATATAGGGAACTCTGAACATTCTGCATGATTTTTCTGTAAACCAACAGCTGCTTTAATAAAAAAAAAAAATTTAAAAATCATGGTTTTTCCTTTCATTGTTTAAGACTATAATTATATATGTATATATTCATGTCCTTTGCCCATTCTTTTTTTTAAGATTTATTTATTTATTTACTTTTATCCATTTTTACGCCCCCCTCCATGTTTGCTGTTTTTGTGTTCATTTGCTGGGCAATTCCCTGTGTCTGTTTCCTGCCCTCTCTTCTCTTCCTTCTCCTCCTGTCTTCACTGGGATTCGATCCTGGGAACCTCCGATGGGGGAGAGAGGCGTCCTATCGCCTGCACCATCTTAGTTCCTGGTTTTTTGGTGCATCTCGTCTTGGCTCTCCCTTGTGTCACTCTCCTGTTATGTCATCATCTTGCTGTGTGGCTCGGTGGAGCCTGACGGTGCACCCGCTCATGGAGCCTGGCGGTGCGTGCATCTTCTGTATTTTTCTTTATTTTTCCCGGGAGGTTCCGGGTATCGAACCCAGGTCTCTCCATATGGAAGACAGATGCCCAACCATTTGAGCCACATCTGCCCCCCTCCACCCATTCTTAGATAAATGATAGCATATTATGTACAGTTTTCTTCATAGTGCTCTTTTCAACTACCAGTATATCCTGGAGATCACTCCATAGCAGTAAATAGTGCTGACTCTAATTTCTTTTTGTATTTTTAATTTGGAAATACTTTCAAACTTAGAGGGGAGTTACAAAAATAATACAAACCACATACAGAATAATCCAACATATCCCAATTCCTCCAGGTATCCAGATCGTCCAATTTTAATATTTTGTCACCTTTGTTCTGCCTGCCTGCCTGCCTGCCTGCCTCCCTTCCTTCCTTCCTCCTTCCCTCTCATCCATCTATCTATCTATCTATCAACCTATCAATCTATTTATCAATCTATTGATCTACCTATCGATCTGTAACCGTTGGCCAATTTGATGGAATTATGAATTCCAAAAATATAATTGGATCATGCTTGTAAACTGATCTGTTAATCTGGGCATGATTAGGTTATGACTAGGGTGTTGAGCCCCACCCCTTGGTGGGTGGGGAATCAAATATAAAAGGCATGGCAGAAGCAGTCTTTGAGAAGCAGCTTTGATGTTGGAAAGAAGGCTCCAGGAGAAGAGAAGTGAAACGTTCACCTGATTGCCTACAGCTGACCTTGTGGAGGAAACAGGAGCTAAGCCCAGAGAGAAACGCAGCCCCGGTAAGAGAGGAACCCAAGAAGCCTGAACCCTGGGCAAATGTCGGCAGCTGTCTTGCTCCAACACGTGACAATGGACTTCGGTGAGGGAAGAAACTTATGCTTTCTGGCCTGGTAACTGTGGACTTCTACCCCAAATAAATACCCTTTATAAAGACCAACCCATTTTTGGTATTTCACATTAGCTCTCCTTTGGCTGACTAATACACGATCTATCTGATCTATATGTGTAATCTATCATCTAACTCATAACACTTCTATGTACATTTCCTACACACCAGGATATTTCCTCATGTAATCACCTAAAGTGCAGTTATCATGTTCAAGAAATTTAACATTGATACAAAACTTTCATTCCATATTCCAATTTTTCTTAGGTCTCAATGATGTCATTTTGAGCCTTTTCTCTGCCATTCTTAGATACCACTCAATCGTGTATTGCAGTTAATTGTAAATTTTCTCTTTAGTTTCTCTTTCTTTTTTTTTTAAATTGTGGAAACATTTATACAACATAAATCTTCCCTTCTCAGCTCCTCCCAAGCTTACCATTCACGGCACTAATCACATTCACAATGTTGCAGAACCCTCACCTCCATCCATTACTAGAACTTTTACTTCACCCCAAACAGAAACCCTCATTTTGCATTAACTGTCCATTCCCCATTCCCCCCAGCCCTGGTAATCTGTACTTCACTTTCTGTCTCTCTGAGTTTGCATAGTCTCTGATCTTTTCTTTGAGCTTAAATTTAAATTTAACATCCTAAATCTGTAACAATCTTGTTTGCTTTGATATCAACTTAACTTCAATAGCATACACATTATGTTCCTATACCCTACTCTCTCCCCATCTTTATGTAGTTCTTGTCATAAATTACATATTCATACATTAATAGTCCATAACCACTGTTTTTTCATTACATTTTATGCATATGCCTTTTAGATACTAGTGTAAGAGGTAAAATGTTGAGTTACACACCAAAAATACAATAGCACTAGCATTTATGTTTCCCAATTTCATTACCCATGCTGGAGAACTTTATTTCTTTATGTGACTTCAATCTTTTGTCTATGTCCTGTCCTTTCAACCTGCAGAACTCTCTGTAGCATCTCTTATACTCCTGAGGTCTAGTGGTGATGAACCCTTTCAGCCTTCAACTCCATTTCTCTCATTTTGAAGTATAGTTTTGCCAGATATAGTTAGTAATCTTGGTTGGCAGTTTTTTGTTTTTTTTTACAGCATTTAAAATATGTCATAATTCTGCCTTCTTGCTTCATGGTTTCTGATGAGAAAGCAGCACTTGACCTTATTGTGGTCAATACATACATGACACAAATCCGCTCTTGTGTCTTTCGGAATTCTCTCTTTAACTTTGAATTCAACAATTTAATATAATATGTTGTAATTCAACAATTTAATATAATATGTTGTGGTGTTGATCTATTTAATATTTTGTTTGGAGTTTGTTGAGCATCTTGAATTTGTATCTTTTGTTATATTTTGGAAGTTTTCAGCCAGTATTTCTTTGAATATTCTTTTTGCCACTTTGTGTCATTCTTCTCCTTTTGAGACTTCCATAATACATATATTGGCGTGTTTGATGATGTCAACAGGTTCCTCAGGCTGTGTTCATTTTTCTTCATTCTTTCTTCTTTCTGTTCCTCAGACTGGATGATTTCAATAGTCTTATCTTTGATTTCACTGATTCTTTCCTCTGCCAGCTCTAAACTGCTGTTGAATCCCTCTAGGGAATTTTAAATTTCTGTTACTGTGGTCTACAACTCTGTTTGGTTCCTTTCATAATTTCCCTCTCTCAACTGATATTCTTTTTGTGTTCATCGATAGTTTCCTGATTTCCTTTAGTTCTTTGTCAGTGTTTTCCTTTAGCTCTTTGAGCATTTTTATGACCACTTAAAAAAATGTCTTTATTGTATGTACCTGTTCTGTTCCTCATCACTGATGGTTTATAATGCTTTAATCTTCTACTTTGTTTGAGACATCATTTCCTGTTTCTTAATATATGTTTTGTAATTTTTTGTTGCAGCCTGAACATTTTGATATTTCAATGTGTTATCACTGGAATTTTGACTCTGAGGCATCTGTTCCTTAAGCTTGTATCTAGCTAGAATTATGACAGAGCTTTCCTTGAATGACAGGAGGTACTGAAAAAAATGAAGGAAAAAAAAAAAGAAAACACCTTTACCAGTCTTTGCAGAATTACTTGTGTGAGTGCTGCCCTTTAGAGTTTATCTATACCATGAGTTTAGAGAGTAGCTCAATATCAAAATATAGGGGGCCCCTGTGATCCTTCCTGCATATTTTCTTGATCATGCATGTGTTAACTTAGGAATTTTCCCTTTTCATGCATACAGTTGTCCCCTTTTCCCTAGGAAATGGCATATTCTCACAGTCCTGGGTACTGCACTGGATGTCCCCCAGCCAGAAATCCCTTGCTCCAAGCAGCCACAACTTTTACTGTTCTCCAAAGCATTCTGTAAGAGATCTGTGAGTGTCCTAGTTCAGTTCCTCAGGCCATCACAGAGAGATTGGGTCAGATATATATGCTCCCAATACAAGCTTTATTCTGTTCCCTCTGGAACCTGGATCCTGGGACCTGCACTGGGAATGATGGATTTTGGCATTAAATTATTCAATTTAAAAATTCGTCATCAATGAGAATATTCTCGCTGTCCTGATTTTGTGATAATCAGGGTAGGCTAAACATTTGCTATATTAGAAACCATGCATGTGTCCCCAGAACTTGTTTTTCTCCCTAGGTCTGGTTTTTAGAATGCTGGTGATAAACTAAGCTTGATTTATTATATGACCATCCTGTATGGGAAAAGACTATAACTCCAGCTATCTTTGGTCAACCTTAAGAGACATAGCAGGGAGATGAATGTAGCTCAAATGGTTGGGCATCCGTCTCCCATATGGAGGGACCTGGGTTCGATCCCCGGGACCTCCCAGTAAAAATTTACAAAAACAAAAATACAGAAGGCGCGTGGCCACCAGGCCCTGCATGCGGGTGCACTGTCAGGTCCCATGTGTGGGTGCACCACCAGGCCCTGTGAGTGGGTGAGCCATCAGGCCCCATGCACGGGTGAGCCCCCCAGACCCCATGCACAGGTGCGCCGCCAGGCCTCGCAAGAGGGTGAGCCACCAGGCCCCGCGAGTGGGTGAGCTGTCAGGCCCCATGCATGGATGAGCCGCCAGGCCCCGCGAGCCATGCAGCAAGACAATGATGTAACAGGAGAGTGACATAAGGGAGAGCCAAGATGAGACATGCCAAAAAATGAGGAACTAAGGTGGCGCAGGCAGTAGAACACCTACTCTCCCACATTGGAGGATCCAAGGATCAAATCCCAGTGAAGACAGGAGGAGAAGGATGAGAAGAGAGGGCAGGAAATGGACACAGAGAGTTGCCCAGCAAATGGACACAAAAACAGCAAAAATGGGGGGTGGAGCAGGTAAAAATAGATAAAAGTAAATAAATAAATAAATCGTTGGGGGAAAAATAAAGTACAGGCAAGTAAGATACGGAATATAGTTAGTACTAATACTTTGACGATGCTCTTTCAGAATTTAGCAAATGTTTCACAACAATACAAAGTATTTGTGGTGGGGTGATGTGTGGGAGCCCTGTATGATGTTATGCATGTTTGTTTTGTAGGTTCACAATGTTTGCTGAACACTTGAGGCTTATGTATATTCATGTATGAATGATATACTTCAATAAATTGTTTATTAAAAAAAATGCACCATCAGTACCAAAATGTGTGTCATAGAATGAAAAGTATATGTTAAATGAGAGAAGGATTTGCATTGATAGCTCTCAGATACTTTTGAAATGTAAAAAAAAATTAGTGAATATAGAAGAAAAAATTGGGCTTAGAGTAAACAAGGGAGGGTTTTTCCTATTTATATGATTATACTCAACTCTAGTAAAATTTAAAACTTAGTGTTTTCTGTTGTCTTTATGGTACATGCAAATGTGATAAGATGTCAATGTCTGTATTTCATTCTTGTTGGCTTTTGTTACCAAAAATTGCATATTATTATTTCTAATTTAAAGAGATACATTTGTACTTTAAATTTGTTTTAAATGTAAATCTGTTTTCACTACTCTTTGCTGTGTTAATTTGTGCTACAGTTTTTCCTAAAAGAGAATGGAAAATGTTTTATTTCTTAAAACTATAGCAATTGGACAGATTATTTTATTTGAAATTTTAAACACTGAAAGCTTTAAATAAACAACACATTCACATTGGAAAAAAATGATAATGAGATATCTCACACTGCATAGAATGGCCATTATTTAAAAAACAGAAAATAATAAGTGCTAGAGAGGATGTGGAGAAATAGGAACACTCCTTCACTGTTGGTATGATTGTAAAATGGTGCAGGGAAGTGGATGTGGCTCAAGTGATTGGGCTCCTGTCTACCATATGGGAGGTCTTGGGTTCGATTCCCAGGGCCTCCTAGTGAAGGCAAAAGCGGAGAGCCAGAGGCCCGTGTGGAGAGCTGGGCGTCCCGCACAGAAAGCTGACGCAACAAGATGACTCAACAAAAAAGAAACACAGAGGAAAAAGACAATGAGAGACACAACAAATTTCTTTTAGCAATGCATTGTAGTTTTCTGTATACAGCTGCTTACATCCTTGGTTACGTTTATTCCTAAATATTTGATTATTTTACTCGCTAATATAAATGGAAATTTTTTTCCTGACTTCCTCCTCAGATTGCACATTACTAGTGTATAGAAATACCATTGATTTTTGCATATTGATATTGTATTCTGAAACTCTATTAAATTGTTTATTAGCTCTAGCAGCTTTGTTGTAGAGATTTTGGGACTTTCTAAGTATAGGATCATGTCATCTGCGAATAGCGAAAGTTTTACTTCTTCTTTTCTGATTTAAATGCCTTTTATTTCTTTTTCTTGCCAGATTGCTTTAGCTAGAACCTCTAGCACTATATTGAGCAATAGTGGTGACAGTGGGCATCCTTGTCTTGTTCCTGATCTCAACAGGAAAGCTTTCAGTCTTTCACCATTGAGTACAATGTTAACTGTGGGTTTTTCATTTATGGCCTTTATTGTGTTGAGAAAGTTTCCTTCAATTCCTATCTTTTGTGGTATTTTTATCAAGAAAGGATGCTGGACTTTGTCAAATGCCTTTTCTGCATCATTGGATAGGATCATGTGATTTTTCATCTTTGATTTAGTAATGTGGTGTATTATGCTGATTGATTTTCTTGTGTTGAATCACCCTTGCATGCCTGGTATAAAACCTACTTGATCATAATGATTAATTTTTTTAATGTATTGTTGGATTTGATTAGCATGTATTTTGTTGAGGATTTTTGAATCTGTATTCATTAGGGAAATGGGTCTTTAATTTTCTTTTTTTATAATATCTTTATCTGCCTTTGGTATTAGGGTGATTTTGGCTTCTTAGAATAAGTCTGGTAACATTTCTCTGTTTCATTTTTTAAATTATTTTTCTTGTTATATTTATTATTTTTTCCTGAATTGGATCATCACATTTTTAGCTTTTCTAATTTTTATTTCTATTGTTCTCTCACTTGTTCTGTCACTTTGTTGACATCTGTTAGCTCACTTTGATTTATTAGTTTATGGTTTTCATTTGTTTTATGAGCATATTTTTTACTTTGCTTTCATTTTATGTAGGGATGCTATGGATGTTATTCTGTTCTTTATTCTCTTTTTCTTCATAATGACTTTGGGAATTTACTGCCCTCCTTATTTGTTGGTCATTTTTATGTGAAATTATTTTTCCTGAAACTTTATACGGGAATAATGAGTCAGGGTTAAATTTCTAGCTTCATTGTTTTAAACTCCTTCTTGTACTGTTTTTACCATGTTGAAAAATATGGTAAAAACATATTTATGATATCTCTTGGCTTCACATTTTATCTAGACTTTCTGTTACCTTTTTCCCAATGTCAATTTGGATTCTACTACCTACAATTTCGGTTCATTGTGAGCCTTTGTTTGGTTCTATTGCTGATTTTTGCTGTTTCCATGTTCTCAGGTTCATCTGATACCATTACTTCTATCTGCTTCCTTCTTCACAAATTCTGATATTTTGCAGATCTTGTGGCTTCTGGTGCTTTGTTCCTATCTACTTGTATTTTGATGTTTGTGGCCATAGCTTGTCACTTGGTTTTGTTTTAATGTAGTTTATAGATTTTTAGTTTTGCTACCCTAGTTTTCTGTCTGTATATTTGAGTATATTTGGGGAAATTTAAAAAATTATCACCACCACCACCATCTTCTCCAATATAAATTTAAAGAATTTTTCTCTTGCTTATTAAAGATCTTGTTAAGATAACTTTGTGCTAACTGGTAAGTATGGATTTGGTGCTTTTGCTTTATCAATAAAAATTGTGTTAGTTGATCAGAATTTAGCAAATCTCAATTTAGATTTCATGAATCTTCAGCATATATCTCACATTTAAATTGGAGCTTCTGCTGGAGACTCTGCTACCGTACATCTCGCTTTGGGGGAAGTAAATTAGCTCTCTTTACCTTTAATTCCTTGGGGACCCAACTCTGTTCTCTTCCTTTTTCTTATTTTGTTCTTCCTTCTTTTTTCTTCTATTTTCTTAAGCCATATTCCCAGATTCACTGCCCTCAAAAAGCTCATAGTGTAGCAGTAGAGAACACCCATCCACAAATATAATAAATGTCATAACAAGAAATGTATGAACAATGTGAATATTCTTGCTGTCCTGATTTTGTGATAATAAGGGTAGGCTAAACATTCGCTATGTCCCCAGAACTTGTTTTTCTCCCTAGGTCTGGTTTTTAGAATGCTGGTGATAAACTAAGCCTGATTTATTAAATGACCATCCTGTATGGGAAGAGACTGTAACTTTGGGTATCTTTAGTCAACGTTAAGAGATATAGCAGGGGGACAGATGTGGCTTGGGTGGTTGGGCGTGCCTCTTCCATATGGAGGAACCTGGGTTTGACCCCCGGGACCTCCTGGTAAAAATAAAAAAAAAGAAAAATATAGAAGGCATGTGGGCCACCAGGCCCTGTGTGTGTGTGTACACCACCAGGCCCCGCGAGTGGGTGAGCCACCAGGCCCCGTGCGTGGGTGAGCCATCAGTCCCCGCGAGCCATGCAGCAAGATGATGACGTAACACGAGAGTGACACAAGGGAGAGCCAAGACGAGATGCATTGTAAAACCAGAAACTAAGGTGGCACAGGCAGTAGGATGCCTCTCTCACACATCAGAGATTCCGAGGATCGAATCTCAGTGAAGACAGGAGCAGAAGGATGAGAAGAGAGGGCAGGAAATGGACACAGAGAGTTGCCCAGCGAATGGACACAGAAACAGCAAAAACGGGGTTGGTGGTGTAAAAATGGATGAAAGTAAATAAACAAATAAATAAATCCTTAAAAATGTATAGGGGAGGAAGATACAGACTATAGTTAGTAGTAATACTTTGACGATGTTCTTTCATGATTTGTTAACAAATGTTTCACAACAATGCAGGGTGTTTATGGGGGGGTGATGTGTGGGAGCCCTCTGTGATGTTATGCATGTTTGTTTTGTAAGTTCACGATGTTTACTGAACACTTATAGTTTATGTATGTTCATGTATGAATGATATACTTCAATAAATTGTTTTAAAAAATGTATGAACAAAGATTTATCAGAATGAAAAGGAAGGAATAATTAATTCCTTCCTAACATTGCATCAGTGCTGAGGGCAGAAGCCAGATTGTAGTGGGTTGTGAAGTTTCTACCAGCCAGGATAGAAGGCTGTCTTAAGATGTGGTAACAATCCCCAAATCTCAGGGTCTTCAACAAAGAGAGGTTTATTTGTCCATAACACAACATATTCACTGTCTTTTAGGGATTCTCCTCCACATTATCATTATCATCACTCCTTGATCCAGGCTGATGAAGTAGCCAATATCTACAACATTCCTGATCCCTGTGGAAGAGGGAAAAGAGTACTCTGAAGAGTTCTTGCATTGGCAAGTAAAGATTATCCAGAGGAAGCAGATGTGGCTCAGGCGACTGGGCTCCCACCTACCACATGGGAGGTCCCTTGTTCGGTTCCCAGTGCCTCCTAAAGAAGACAGCAAGCTGGTGTGACGGGCAGGCACAGCAAGCTGATGCAACAAGAGTCACAAGAAGAAAAAAGTGACACAGCAAAGCAGGGAGTGGAGGTGGCTCAAGCAATTATGCATTTCCCTCCTATATTGAAGGTCCTGGGTTCAGTTCCCGGTGCCTCCTAAAGAAACAAGGAAGACAAAGAGACACAAGTGCAAAACAACAAGGGGGTGGGGAGAAATAAATAAAATTAAAAACAAAAAAGATTATCCAGGTCATGATACACGTCACTTCCATTAACAACATTCTGGACATGTCTAGTCACATGACCCCACCCTACTAACCTCACAGGAGCTGGGAGGTGCAATCACACCATGGACCTTGAAAGGGACTCACATTATTTGTCAAACGATATTAGTGGTTACTACATTGTTATTGGAGGTTGAGGTATGAGTAGGGACTGTAGACCACTCTTCCAATAAATTGGCAAAAAGAGAAATAAGTGGTAATCTGAGGAAAAAGCAGGATAGAAGACCTTTTTAGGGATAGAATTTAGGACCCAATGTTGAAAGGAATAATTTGCTCCCAAATTGCCTGAATTGGGAACCTATATTTTTAACAGAAAATTCTTTGATGAGATAGGATTGGAAACTCTGCTCTAGAAAAAAAGGAGGTCAATGGTGAATCAAGGGCCTAGAATATATGGGAAAGGACAAGAGAGACAGACTTAGATATGCATCTGTTTCCCTCTCTCCAAAGAAATATCAAGGGCAGAGGAAGGCTTGCCCGTATTGCAGATGAGATTTTAGAGGAAAATGCTATGCAGGTTAGCCTTGATATAACCTGGCCAACTTAGCATAACTAAGTGGCTGGAGAAAATGAACTCTACTTTGTCATGCCACCAGGAGGTCATATCAGTAGTTTCCTCAGTCCCTCTACCCACTTTCTGGAGTAATTCCAGGCTTTTATTTTTATTTTTCAGGTACCTGGGACCAGGGATTGAACCTGGGACCTTGTTATGTGGGAAGCCGGCACTTAACCAGAGCCACATTGGCTTCCCTTACTTGGTTTCCTCATTTGTTTTGCTTGTTGTTTACTTTTTGTTTGTTTTTTCAGAAGGCACTGGGAACTGAACCCGAGACCTCCCATATGGGAGGTGGGCCTTCAACCATTTGAGCCACATCTGCTCTCTCCAGGCTCTTCTTGAACATGTGCTGCCCCTATATCCAAAAGTGCCATAACGGTTTGCTTACTGCCCCCAAATTGTACATGCACTGGGGCATATGGCCTTCTGTCCCTCTGGGGAGTGAGTGGTATCCTTGGCTCACCCCAGGCCAATTTCAATTTACTCAAGTGTGGGTAAAGAGGTCCCTTCTGGGGGCCAGACTCCTCAGTCGGGGATAAGGTGAGAGGCAGATCTTCAGGATCCTCCTCCTCCTCCTCTACCTTCCACATCTGGGCATTGTGAGGAAGGGCAGATTGTCCCTGTCAAGCTCATGGCCCTTCTTCTAGTTTATATTTTTCCCAAAGATTTCCATTGGAGATCCCATCTATGGTATTCTCTGGGACTCCTTGCTCTAGAAGAATAGCTCGGTGAGTGGAAGCCCCAAGAGGAAAGGTTCTAATATGGGAACTGTTGCCCCAAGCAGTGAAGGTACAGCCTGCTCAATTGCATCTCCCAGGGGAATCCCTGGGGTGAGGAGCAGAACCAGCTTGTTGCCCACTCTGGGGAGCCTTTTCTAATAAAAATCATCAATATCCTGCCACAAAATGGGAATCTGGTCAGGGGATAAATCCATCTGGTAGGGATATCTACAGGCCAATACCCAGTTGTTACTATGTTACCATGGTTTACTTCTTGTTACTCCAAGGCTTAGTTGGAACTCGGGGGAAGTCACCCAGATGGGATATGGTTCTCTGACTCTCTGAAAGATCCAGTCAAACAGAGGCTGTGGCTGTGGAGCACCTGTGGCTTCACTGTTGTTTTTCCCTCCCCACCCTTTGCCTTCTCCCCCCTTAACTTCAATGACTAAGAGTTTGTTGGAGGACACAGTTGGATGTGAGGCAGCCAAGACTCTTCCATTTAGCCTGGTTGATCAGGATTGTAGTGGTGCTGTCATCATAAAGTTGGGACAACCATGAGAGGAGAACCTCTCCAGGCTTCTGTCCATACCTATCTTTCATATCTCATGTCTCTTTCTCTGTAAAAGTTCATGCTTTCATTTTCACCTCTGGATCAGCTTCTTCAGTTCTGTCTCCTAAAAATGACCAGCCTCACCCAAACCTCAAGATCAGTCTGAGTGGCCTGAGTGCGAGTGTGCCTGGTTCCAGAATGAGAACAGATATAAGAGGACATGAGCTAGGGGAGTGTACAGTGGGCAGTAGAAGCCTCAACCTCATTGATCTCAGTGTGGAGCCAGCTAAACATTGCCCTGGAATTTATGGGGGGATTCTCAAAGTTCCATTTATTACCATCCTTCTCCCAGAGGACAGAGACCACACTCCCTAGGTCCCCCAGCTGGAGGTCGGTACCTCTATCCAGGCAGGTAGGGTGGGGTAACCCTTCAGTTTAGCACAAAGTCATGAGTCCTGTGTTGCCCAAGATGCTATTGTTCAAAAGGAACATGAATACACCAAAATCTGTGGAGCCAGTTGCTTTATGGTACATCATGGGAACACAGCCTCAAGAAAAACAGAAACTTTCAGCCAATGATCGCGTTATTGCTTATAAGTACAAAGGGTCCAAAAGTGCAGGGGAAGAGATACCATTGTGGCTGGTCTCCCTGGGAGGCCAACTGCTTGTGTCAGCATCTGTAGATGGCAGCTCTACTTCACGTAGAAGAGAGACCCTGTAATGCCTGAGGGTGGAATATTGATATATCCCCTTGGGGGGAGGGAGGCCTACAACTGAGAGTTCCCACTCAGTTGGAACTGCTTGTTCGGGATTTAAGGTATTGTCAAGCCCACTCTATTTGACCTAACATCTCCCCTGGGGCTGTGAAATGAAACCATATTGAAACATCTGCACAGAAAGGAGGGGATAGATAGAGGAGGGCTGGGAGATGGCTACTAGGTGTGTCTCTGACTTTCCCAGCATTTTCTATTTGTTGCCTTCATCCTATTTCTTCTCCCACCCCACTGTTAGCCATGTCTTTTTTTAACTTTATGATTTATTTTTCTATTGCTTAAAATTTATATATATATATATATAATTTCACCTTTCTTAGATAAATGGTACCAAACTGTACATACTTTTATCTATCTTGCTTTTTCCCTCTCAACAATCTATCTTGGCAGTCTCTCCATATTTGTGTAAAGAGATTCTCATTTCTTTTTACGGGTGCATAGTGCCCCACTGTGTGGATGTTCTGCTATGTTTTAAGACTTAAGAATGGTACTAGGAATATGTCAAAGCATGAGAACCTTCTGGAAGAGGAAGTCTTTTATTTTAGCAATGTGTGGATAACTCAAGGGCCCTAGAAGAGGGTGAGATGATGTGGATATTATTAGCACAAGATTGTTGCTGCCCTTACTTTTATTAGACCTCTTGATTCTCTGAGGAGAAGAGGAACTGAAAGGATTTGAGGAAAGAAACAGGCTTTTTCCTTTCCTCTATACTCCCTTGCTTTTTATTATCTGTTATTCCATTAGGCTTTTTAGCCCTTTTTTCATTTTATTTTTATTTATTTATTTTTATTAGAGCAGTTGTAGTTTTACAGAAAAATCATGCAAAAAATAGAGTTCCTATGTAACCTCCACACATGCAATTTTCCCTATTATTAATATTTTGTATTAGTGTGATAACTTTGTTATAATTGATGACCAATAATATAATTATATTATTAACTATAGTCCATAGTTTACCTTAGGGTTCACTTTTGGTGTTGTACAGTTCTGTGGTGGGTTTTTTTTTTGTTGTTGATGTTCATTTTTATTCTGGTAAGATATATACAGTGTAAAAGTTTCCCATTTAGCCACCTTCAATTCAATGATATTAATTACATTCACAATGTTGTCCTACTACCACCTCCATCCATTACCAAAATTTTCATCACCCCAAACAAAAACTCTGTACCAATTAAACATTAACTCCCTATTCCCAACCCCACACCTGCCCTTGGTAACCTGTATTCTAAATTCTGGCTATGAATTTGCATATTCTAATGTTTGGGTTGCTTCCCCCTTTTGGTAATTGTGACTAATGCCTCTCTGAACATAGGGAAATGTAAACCAAAACCATAATGAGATACCACTTCGCACTCCCTAGATTCATATTATTTAAGAAACAGAAAGTAACAAGTGTTGGTGAGGATGTGGAAATGTTGCAATTTTCATGCATTGCTGATGGCAATATAAAATAGCTGCTTTGGAAGACAGATTGATGGTTCCTCAGAAAGTTAAACATAGAATTATCACATGGTCCAGCAATTCCACTTCTAGGTATGCACACAAAAGAATTGAAAACAAAGACTCAAGGAGATATTTGTTTACTGATGTTCACAGCAGCTTTAATCACAATAGCCAAGTGGTGGAAGCAACCAAAGTATTCCAATAAAAATGCTAGCAAAATTTTTTTTAGAGCTGGATTCTAAACTTTATGTGGAAAAATAAATAACCAAGAATACCTGTGAACATCCTCAAAAGGAAGAGCACTAAGACTGTACTGGTCTTACTGGATAATATAAATTATTACAATTACCCCATAATTGAAACTGTAGTATAGGTTCATGGATGGACAGAAAAATCAAAGGAAATAGTTCCAAGGGCATATGAAAACTAAGCAT
The DNA here is from genome assembly GCA_029593785.1 of Cabassous unicinctus. Classification (NCBI taxonomy): domain Eukaryota; kingdom Metazoa; phylum Chordata; class Mammalia; order Cingulata; family Chlamyphoridae; genus Cabassous; species Cabassous unicinctus. The sequence goes on along the minus strand of JAQZBX010032352.1, from coordinate 3,708 downwards.
TTGACTAAGGTAGCATCTGAAATCGTTGAGGAATTGACGAACTTTTAAATAATGCTGTTAGGACAATTGGAAATTTATTTGGAATATATGTATTTGGATTTATGGCCCTTACTGTACATTAGAATGTATTCCAAATAGAGCAGTTATTTCTAGATATAAAAAAATTAAAACATAAGTTCAAGAAGAAAACATAAGTGAATTCCTTTACAACCTGGACATAAGGAAAGCCTCTCTAATTATGACTTAAATTATAGAAGCCATAAGAGAAAGATTGCTAAATTGAAATAGATATGTTCATATACAAATATATATTTGTAAATATGCATATACATAGATAAGCAAAAAGTTTTGCCTGGTAAAAAACATTATAAGCAATGTCAAAAGACATTTGAAGAGAAGCAGGTGTGGCTCAGTGGATAGAGCCCCCGTTTACCATATGGGAGGCCCGGGTTCGCTTCCTGGCGCCTCCTTGTGAAGGCAGGCCGCCGTGGGCTGATGCGGCAAGACCTCACAGCAAGGGGGAGATAAGCAGACACAGAGAAGACACGCAGCGAATGGACACAGCAGCACAAGCAGCAAGGGGGGGATAAATAAAATAAAATAAATAAATCTTAAAAAAAAAGACATTTGAAAAACTGGGAGAAAATATTTGTAACTTAAATTACATAAAACAGATCATTTCAGTCATAATTAAACAACTTAAATAAAAAAGTATACTGATAGATGCTACAACGTAAATGAACCTCAAAAACATACTGACTGAAAGAAGCCAGTCACAAGAGATCACATATTGTGTGATAACCCTTATATGATATTTCCAAAATAAGCAGATCTATACAGACAGAGCAAATTAGTGATTGCCTTGGACTGGGCAGGGTGAGGCCTGGGGATGAGAATGGGAGTGATTCCCAACAGGTACAAGGTTTCTTTTTACAGTGATGAATATGTTCCAGATTTATATTATGGTGATGGTTGTGCAACTCTATAAATATACTAAAAAACATCAGATTATATACTTCAAATAGGTGAACTCTATGGTATATAAATTATATCACAATAAAGCTACTTAAAAAATAAAGAAAATGGACAAAAATTTTGAGACAGAAAATGAAAGACAATTGCCTGTGAAACATTTGAAAAAATACTCAGCATCCCTCTTAATAAAAGAAAGGTGAACTAAAATATGCTGAAATCCTATTTTTCACCTATCAGATTGGCAGTGTTGAGAAGGAGAGAATTCTGCATGGTATTTCTACACATCTTGTGACAGCCTTTGTTCTGGACTATGTTTTCATGGATGTTTGTATAGCAAACAGCCTGGGAGGACAAAGATAGTGTCTCCCTTTGTGATTGAGGGCAGATTTGTTTCCTGACCAGGATAATAAAGATAATATTTTCCTCTGGACAAAGGTTAGGCAGGTTTGTTAGCAGCCCCTTGAAAGATTCTGGGTTTCCTATATTCCATATTCCTCAGCTGTGACACAAACCCACCTAGGCACAACATCCACCTGGGCCACTGCTTTTCACCTCAGTGGGCCTTAGGGGTCAAGGGGAACCAATGAGAACATGAAACTCATGCTTCCTGTTGTGCCATAAACTGACCTATGAGTCTAAGGTCTTCTGCCAGCACCCATAAAACTGTGGCAGGCTAAGCTTGCAAGGAGGGTAAAATCTGAGACCCCTTGTGGTTCTTTACAGGCAGAAGTCTAAAAGCTTGACCACACATTTTGCTGGGGAGAAATGGGCATCCTTACACATTGCTGGTGGGATTGCAATATGATTAAACCCTTCTGGAGGGAAATTTGGCAATATTCAACAAAATTATATGTAAATTTACCCTTTGACTCAGCAATCCTTTTAGAAAGATTAATGCATTTCCAAAAATGCAAGTTATGATATGCAGAATGCTATGCATAGTGAAATTATTTATGAAAGGAAAAGCTTGAAAAAATTCCAAGCATCCATCAGTAGGGGGCTAGTTGGATAAACTAGAGCACAATCATACACACACACACACACACACACACATACATTGTATTAGAGACCGAGATTCCTATCTCTATTGAAACAAGACTTATGGATCTCTATACATACACATATATACCATTTTTTGAAAAATTAGGAAGTTACTTATAGAGGAATAGGTATATAAACAGTAATTCTCTGAGTATCCGGTTATATATAGTTTTGAGTTTTGAATCATGTAAATGATTTACATATTAAAAAATAAAATTAAGTGAAATAAGAAAATTCAAACCCCCAAATTGGACACAAACAGAAAGAAATGAACTGAACCAACTTAATTGTACAGAGAAAATAGTTAAAGTTACTTTGGAACATGGATCCTTGATTATAACATTCTATCCAAAAGGTAGACTCAGTGTCTCTCAGTCTCATCACAGAGTTGTGCAGTCATCACCCTAGTAAACCTTTGAATGTTTTCCTTAGTTCAAAAGAAAAAAATCCTATACCCCTCTATTATCGACCCTTAGTGTTGATATAGTACCTTCTTTGACATTGATGCAAGAATATTACAATATTGCTGTTAACTGTATCCTTAAGTTACATTAATTGTATATTTCTCATGCATCACTTTATTTTCACCACCTTGTAATAGTGACGTACATTTGCTCTGGTTCATAGAAGAACATTCTTGTATTTGTATTATTAACCACAATCCTCATCCACCTCCAGGTTCACTATGTTATTCAGCCCCTAGATTATTCTCTAGCTTTCTTTCAAATGGCATTTACATCCCTAAACTACCCCTTTCAACCACAATCACATTTATAAACCAGCTGTGTTAGTTCTACTCACTGTAATGTGGTACCATCAACTCTGTCCATTTCCACATTTTTGCCGTCAAGCTAATTGAAAATTCTACATACATTAAGCATCAGTACCATTCTCAGCCCTCATCCTATCTCCTTGTAACCTATAGTCTAGGTTTTATCTCCACGTGTTTATACTTTGTATTTAGCTCATATTAGTAAGACCATACAATATATGTCCTTTTGTGTCTGGCTTATTTCACTTGGCATAATGTCCTCAAGGTTCATCCATGTTATCATATATGTCCCAATTTCATTTCTTCTTATAGCAGCATAGTATTCAGTCATATGTATATACCACATTTTGTTTACCCATTCATCAGTTGATGGACACTTGGGTTGTTTCCATCTTTTTCAAATTGTGAATAACGCTGCTATGAACGTCGATGTGCAAATGTCTGTTCGCGTCACAGTTTTTAGTTCTTCTGGATGTATTCCTAGTAGAGGGCTTGCCAGATCATATGGCAGTTCTGTATTTATCTTCCTGAGGAAACACCAAACTGACTTCCACAGAGGCTGCACCATTCTACATTCCCACCAACAGTGAAAGAGTGTTTCTGTTTCTCCACATCCTCTCCAGTTCTGGTTGTTTTCTGTTATTTTAATAATGGCCATTCTATGCGGTGGGAGATACTTCATTGTAGTTTTGATTTTCATTTCCCTAATAGCTAGTGATTGAACATTTTTTCATGTACTTTTTTACTATTTGTATTTCTTCTTGGGAGAAATGTCTATTTAAGTCTTTTGCCTATTTTTTAATTGGATTGCTTGCTCTTTTATTGTTGAGTTGTATGATCTCTTTATATAGCATGGAAATCAAACCTTTATCAGATATGTGGTTTCCGTACATTTTTTCCCATTGACAGGTTGCTTTTTC
>JAQZBX010032351.1:0-25896 GCA_029593785.1 Cabassous unicinctus | reverse complement strand
AAATGGAATCATATAATATGTAGTACTCTGTATCTGGTCTCCTTCACTTAGTATAATGTGTTTTTTTTGTCTGATATTAACATTGTGTAGTATTAACTTACATCTGTTCAGTTTCAAGGAAAAACAGTCTTATATAAGACCATATATATATGCAATTCTACCCATATTCATATTTCACATAATGTATCTCACATATTTAGTTCATAATAGGACAATCATACAGTATTTTTCCTTTTGTGTCTGGCTTGCTTCACTCAATATGATGTCCTCCAAGTTCATCCATGTTATCATATGTTTCACAAATTCATTTCTTTTTACCGCTGCATAATATCCCATTGTGTGTGTACTCCACAATTTGTTTATTCAATCATCGGCTGATGGACACCTGGGTTGTTTCTAACTTTTGGCTATTGTGAATAACACTGCTATGAACATTGGTGTGTAGATGTCTATTCATGTCACTGATCTCAGTTTTTCTGGGTATATACCTAGCAATGGTATTGCCAGGTTCCATGGCAAGTTTATATTCAACTTTCTTAGGAACTGCCAAACAGTCCTCCACAGTGGCTGTACCATTCTACATTCCCATCAGCAGTGAATAAGGGTCCCTATCTCTCCACATCCTCTCCAACATTTACAGTTTTCCAACTTTTTAATAGTGGCAAAATGTATATTTCTATACTGACGTTTGTTCAATAACTACTACAAAATGTTGACCATCATCTACCTTGAATGCTTCTTGATAGATTGGTGTGAAGCACTGTGCCCCTACAAGATCCCAAATTACTGGCACCAAATCCTATTTCTCTGCCATTTCATGTGTAGTTTGTTAAGGTTTGAGGGAACCCAATAAATAGCACCCCCTTATCCACTCAGGTTCTGAGCAAAGGAGAGAATATGACTGAAGAACAAGCCAGTTAAGAGGCCAACATATTATTTTTATTACCGTCGAAGGTGATGTCAGAGAATGTAGTCTCTACATGTGGGCCAGCAGGCTTACTAATACTCAATCCCAGGGGTAGAAAGACTCATCCATGCAGTTCCTGCCTCTGTTGAGCATCTGCCCTTGTAAAGCTCAGGATATAGAGAAATGGAGCAGAATGCATGCTTCCTGCAGACAGATTGGGTCCCAAAGTGTGAAAGGGAAGCTGGAGATGGAGGGCCAAGACTACACAGGCTCATTTCTTAGTCCCAACCCACCAGACGGGGAAGAGAAAGTGAAGGGAGGAGAGAGGTCAGGACTGCTATGGTCGTGACGATTTCTCCTTACAGACGGGATGGTGTGGAAGAAGCTTTTCCCCAGCCCCCACAATAGCATCCCTGAGAAACAAGTCAGAGTCAATGTAGCAGGAACAGCACTTACTTTATTCCACTTGAGAGAACCCAGGTGTTACAACCATCTGCATACTGGATGAAATGCAACAACAACAACAAAAAATTAGAAAAGAGGTATACTCCTTTTTTCTCTCTCCTCTGTTTTCCATCTCCTACTCTCTCCTACATTATCCTTTCCATTCCCATGTCCATCAAATCTTGGTGACAGACAATCCTGCCTCAGTTTACCATTTACTTCATTATATCTTAAAATCATAATTTAATTAGTAGAGTCATTCAGAGACAGCATATCTGAGTAAGTGATGATGAGGGAGGTGGATCAGTTATTTTCTCAGGACATGTGGCTAGTCCATCATTTCCCCCCACACTGTTAGATCCTTTTTCTATGGCGTGTGTGTGTGTGCAATCTTCCTTTTCTTAATGGAATTCCTAGTTAGTCAGGAATTTTCTGGCTTATTCTAAATCCCTGGATCCATGTCTTTCTTACTCCCATAATTAGAGAGTAATATACATCTATACTTTATACATAGTATACCTGCATACATCTTATCCTCAAAATCCACACAATAGAGTTAAATATATGCTTAATATATTAAACAAAACATTCACATATGATGACAAAAGATAGTTATGTGTCAACATCTGTAAGAACCAGGTAGCCTATCAGGAAACCTTGGTTTAGTCTCAACCAACTGTGCAATTTTGATAAGGAAACTTTAACCTCTCTGGTCCTTGTTTCTCTCTTCTGTAAAATAAGGGGGCAGCATTTCATTAATTTATGTCAATGGGAAGGGCTTACTAGTTTAAATATTATTTAAAATATTAAAATCATGAATACATTTTTCTCATACAAATTCAAACAATACTCAAGTAGAGTAAAAAGCAAAAGTCTTACTATCCATCCCTCCCCTTCTTTTCCTACACAGGTGTAATTTCTTCCAACAGGTGGAGGTTATCCTTTGAGTCCCATTTCTATGGCTATTCTTACATATGTATGTACATCTGTACATAAGTTTTTTCCATGAATGAGATTATATGATAGGTAATTCTATAATTTGACATTTGTTCTTTTAACAATGTAGTGTTGTGATCTTCTGTTTCATATCTTAGAACTCCCCATCACCTACTGCCAGAGATTTTGTGTTGTAGATGTACTGTTCATGAAGTTTATGAAGCATCAATTTTTCTTATCACAAGTGATGCTTCAATAAATATCACATACATACTTCCTTGCCAGTATTTTCTCAAAGACGGACAACATGAAGTGCCATACTTTTGCTCCAAGGGTATTTGTATTTAAATGTAGGTAGATGATAGATAAATGAATGGGTAGGATTTCAGCAGTGGTGATTGGAACTCACATCCTGACTTACACTTCACACTTATCAAAACTGTTCCACTTAGATGTTCTACAGATATCTCAAATTAATGTCTAAAATACAAGTCCTGTTTCCCTCCCCAAATCTGTTTCTTCTCCAGTGTTCCACTTTGTACCACCATCATCTTAGTTCTCAAGTCCCCAAACCATAAATCATTCTGCATTTCTTTCTCTTATCTCTCAAGTCCGATTCAACCACAAGAGTTGTTGGTTCTATCTTTTTTTTTTTTTCATTCTATCTTCAAAATATATTAGAGGGTACCTGCCCTGATAAAGATGTCAGAGTGAAAAGCTCCATCCTTCCACAGAAACTTTGAACAACAAACAAGAACTTGCAGTAATAGGGTGAGTATTGTATCAAGAAAAAGGATACTTAAAAGCAATAGGATCTCATGGTACCCTGGCTGGCCTCTACTCTACCCTTCACTTGCTTGGTGTTGAACTGGTTCCCATTCCCAGTGCAGCAACATGGGCCCAGTTCTGGAGGGAGCAGAGTAACTCTTTTGCCCATACTGGGATCAGGAAAGTCTGGCTCAATCTTCTTGGTGTTAGCCTGAGGGCCTTGCCATCTGGAAGGAAGCTTGCAGAACTCTCTTACAGAATGCTGTAGGAGAGCAGTCAAGTATGTACCCAGGGCAAGGAATTGCTGGTTGTAGGACATACAGTGTAGTGCCTGGGACTGTGAGGAAACTGTTTCCTAAAGAAGAGGGGACATTAGTTTCTGCGTAAATGGGAGTATTCCCAGGACCACATGCTCATGCCCACGATAGAAAGGACCAGAGTGGTCTCTACACTTTGGCATTGAGCCATTCTCTAAACTCATTGTATGGATAAGTATTGAAGGAGAGTACTTTCACAGGTCAATCAGTGTGGAAAAGTTGTTTATCTTTCTCCTCCTCCTCCTCCTTCTCCTCTTCCTCCTCATCCTTCTTCTTTGTTAGTTTCTGACTTTCAAGGAAATGTCTATCATAACACTAGCTGGATACAAGTTTAAGGAACAGATATCTGAGTCTAAATTTCAGCAATAATATTAAACTATTGAAATGTCCAGGTTTCAGCAAAATATTACAAAACATACAAAGAGACAGTGAGTGATGGCCCAGGCAAAGGAGAAAATTAAAGCATAAGAAACTATCAATGAGGAGGACCAGACCTAGGACATACCAGAAAAAGACACTTAAAAAATGATCCTAAATATGCTCAAAGAAATAAAGGAAAATATAGACAAAGAATTAAAAGAAATCAGGAAAATGAAAGATGAACACAAAAAGAATATCAGTAGAAATATGGAAATTATGAACAGGAAACAAACAGAGCTGAAGACCATAGTATCAGAAATTAAAAAATTCTCTAGAGGGTTTCAACAGCAAATTGGAGCTGGCAGAAGAAAGAATCAGATAATTTGAAGCTAAAACAATTAAAATCATCCAGCCTGAGGAGCATAAGGAAGAAATAATGAAGAAAAGTGATTAGTCTAAAGAACCTGTGTGACCACCATTAAGCTTACCAATGTTGCCAGAAACATGGCAACACATGGCTCTTGTTGCCAGAAAGAGAAGAGAAAACATTCAAAGTATTAACAAATTTAATAAAAGACATGAATATACACATTCAAGACATTCCATAACTCCAAACAGGATAAACCCAAATAGATCCACACTGCAGCATGTTATAATCAAATTGTCAAATGTGAAATATAAAGAGAATTCTGAAAGCCACAGAGAGGAGCAACATGTCATATACCAGGGAGCCTCAATAAGACTGATTGCCAATTTCTCATCAGAAACCAGGGAGGCAAGAAGGCAGTGCCATGACATATTTAAGGTGTTGAAAGCAGAAAATTGCCAACCAAGAATTCTACATTTGGCAAAATTTTTCTTTTCAAAAATGAGGGAGAGATTAAGACATTCCCAGATAAACAAAAGCTGAGGGAGATTATCACCACTAGACCAGCTCTACCAGGGATACTAAAGAGAGTTCTGTAGGTTGAAAGGACAATAGGCAGTAGGTCAAAACCACATGAAGAAATAAAGATCTCCACTGAGGGTAATGACATGCTAAATATAAATGCCAGTATGATGGTATTTTTGAGTTGTAACTCTATGTTTTACTTCCTACGGGATCTAAAAGGCAAATGCATAAAATATAATGAGAAATCAGTGGTTTTGGACTCACAATGTATAAATATGTAATTTGTGACAAGAACTACATAAAAGTGGAGAGATGGAAGGGCATAGAAACATAGTTTGTGTATACTATTGAACTTAAATTGGTATCAAAGCAAATAAGATTGTTACAGATTCAGGATGTTAAATTTAAGTCCCATGGTAATTACACACACAAAAATCTGAGAATGAAATGAGATCATTACAAATTCAGGATGTTAAATTTAAGACCCATGGTAATTACACACAAAAAATCAGAGACTGTGCAAGGTCAGAGAGACAGAAATTAGGGTACAGGTTGCCAGGGACAGTGGGTAGGAGAATGAGGAGTTATTGCTAATAGGTGAAGGATTTCTGTTTGGGGAGATAGGAAAGTTTTAGTAGCAGAAGTTCGTGAGGGTACCACAACATAGTGAATGTGATTAATCCCATTGAATGGCATGCTTGGGAATGATTAGAATGGGAAAGTTTAAGTTGTATATATGTTCCCACAAAAATAAAAAAAGAAAGAACCACTAAAGAGACAATGACAATTAAAGGCAATACATAAACCTGGATGGAATCTAACAAGGGAGGAGAGATGGCTCAAAAGGATATATTGGGACATAAGAAAAATGGAATATATTGTAACATTTATATCAGTGTTAAATTTCATCTGGATAACTGCACTTAAGTTGGCGACAAAAGTGAATAACCTTGTTCTTAGGAAATGTATATGACTGTACGTATGAACCTTCACTTTTGAAATTGAAACTTAGCTTAGTATTATAGGGTGCCTAAGAATTACCTTCTGAGAGCCTCCTTGTTGCTAAAATGTGGCCTCTCTCTAAGCCAAACTCAGCATATAAATGCATTACCTTCCCCCCAGCATGGGACATGATTCCCAGGGATGAGCCTCCCTGGCACTGAAGGATTACTACCAAGCACCAACTAGTAATGCAACTAGAAAAAGACCTTGACCAAAGGGGGAAAGGGTAAAGACAAATGATTTTATATAGCTAAGAGACTTTGAAGTGAGTCTAGAGGTCATTCCAGAGGTTATGCTTATGCACGTCTCAGCAGGATCTCATTGACTGCCAAAGTAAATATGTCAAATAGTGGGGCTCATGAGGGCTCTGGAGACATCCAGACACTATAGGTAGGGCAGACAGCTCAGGAATTTGGCACCCTGTCAGTGGGCCCTACTTTGGAATTTATGTTCCCTAGTGTGACAGAGTTAGACTCAGTTGTGGTTTCCCTACACATGGCTCTTCTGCCCCGTCTGTTTGAACCTATAGTAAGTACTAGAGTTGATAGGTGTATGTCCAAGAGACTTAAATCTTTGGCCTGTCCATGTACCAGTTGGGCCCTGAATCTCAACAGATTTGCAACACCTACTCTCCAGTTCATTGGACTCACCCAGGACAACTAACAAGGAGATGATGATGGACAACAAGAGTATGCTGAATTTCTTCATCTGGATAACTGCACTTAAGTTGGCTACAAAAGTGAATAACCTTGTTCTTAGGAAATGTATATGGCAGTATTAAGTGTTCAAGGAGCATGGTGTATTCATTCAACTTATTCTCAAGTGGTCAGAAAATGGGTTGATAGATGGATAGATAGATAGATGGACTGATAGCTTGATGGATAGATAGCTAGAATGATATGGCAAATGTAGCAAAACATTAAAATTGGTAGATCTGGGTTTCTAGGGAGATAGGAATATGTTGGTGTTCTCTGTACGGGGTTTGTATTGTTTTTGTAACTGTCCTGTAAATTTGAAAGTATTTCAAAATAAAAAGTTGAAAAATAAAGAAACTAACAAAAAAATACAACTAAAACCCCTTCACTTTCTTCAGTCTCCACTATTGTTACCTTAGTTAAAGTCATGGTTCTCTCTCACCTGGTCTATCACCTGGTCTATGGCAATAACTTCCTGAAAGGTCCTCTTGCTTCTATTTTTACCCCAATTGAAAGGCTTTCTCTACATTGTAGCTAGAGTAATATTTAAAAAAATACACATTTCATTACATTACTCCCCTGATTTAAATTCTTCAGTGACTTCCGAGTTCACTCAAAATAAAACACAAACTCCTTCCATGGCCTTGTAGCTCCTACATGACCCTCTGTGATCCCACCTCTCCAAAGTTCACCTGAAGCCACTTGCTCATTATATTCTGGTCATTCTTTCCTTGATTCAATTGCCTGAATTTACCAATTCTATTCCCACCCCAGAGTCTTCACATTTCCTCTCCCCTGCCTGGGAAGCTCTTTTCCTGTTCTTTGCATGACAGACTCCTCTTTTATACTTCATTCCTCAGTTTAATGCTACTTCTTCAGAGATATATTCCCTGATCTCCCTAGCTATGTAAAGTAGCTCTGCCTCTCTGCCTCCAGCTACTCTCCATCACATTGCTGTATAGATTTCCTTCATAGTGCTTATCAGAATCTGAAATTATCTTGTTTGTTTGTTTACTTGCTTATTATGTCTCTCCACTTACAGTTAAGCTCTATCAATGTAGTGAGCCTGCCTTTTTTCCCTATCTATCCATCAATCTATCAGTCCATCAATGTATAAATCTGCCTGTCTATCTATCTGTCTGTCTGTCTGTCTGTGCCCAGATCATAGTCTCAGGCATATTGCAGAGGCTCAAAAAATAGATGCTGACCAAAGGACTGAATTGGTGGTGGTGGTGGAGGAAGCCTTTCCAAGCAGAGGTAATAACTGATGGGAGAAAACACAAAGAAAGCAGAGCACTGGTGAAGATCAGGACCAGAGAGAATCAAGGGTAATTGAATAAGGATAACTGAAAAGGAGATAATGAGAAAAAGGCTGAAAGGAAAGTTCCTGCCAGATTGCAATGACAGGAGTGTCTACAACAGCAGGATTTATCCTCTGGGTCCTCTGAGCTCTCTCGCTTAGTTCCCCATCACATCATATATTGCCACCAGCGAGAGATTCATGCATGGCTCCAAGCATACTAGGATTGGAAGCTTGGTCGAGGGGTTTCATTTCTTGAAGGTAGCTCTTAGCACATATGCTTTATATTTCACTTTCAAGAAGGCTCTGTGTCTCTTTAAATTCATAACTTGTTTTTCTAGGTTTGTCATGATTTGACTTTATGTGATCCCTTTGAGTTGGAAGAACTTAATAAAGTAGCTTCCCAATCACCTAGTGGTCCATTATCCATTTTCTCTAAATCAGCAAAGGTGCAGATTTCTCTAACAATTAAAAAGAAAGTCCACAGTGATTCTGGAACCATTAAAGTATGTGATAATCTCATTAAATTTCTCAGTGCAATTAGCTACATCTTTTCCCTTAAGGGATATTCATATTTTCTTCAACTGAAGGTATTTTTAGGTTATCTGAACTATGTCATTTCTTTTGTAAAAGAAAAAGCTCCACTTCTTTATTTTAGTTTGAACAAAACCCATTTATCCCTTTCAATATTTTTAGGTGCCTGTTTCTTGCTTACTTGAAAATATGAAAATATAAATTGTGACATTTAAAGATCCAGGAATTGATTTACTTACAGCATGGATGTCTCATTGAGAAGGTGCTGAGTTTCAGCCTCTATTGTCAAGAACATCAATCCTCAGATGGGAAGAGAGGGAATCCCTGCTTAGGCCCTGGGGGCAAACCAAAGCCTGAGGCTGGCTGCTGTTTCTTGGGGGACCTTCTAATCACCCTCCTTCTCACCATGTCCTGGAGTCTTGCAAGAACTGTTAGAATGAACTTATTTTTGCTATAAAATGGAAATCAAAAGAAAAATGTGATTTGCTTTATAGATAATTTCTCAGGAGCATTTAGCTGACATATTAATGAGGTTGGTATAGGAATTCTCTCCATAAATGAGCATTTTTTTTTGTTATATGAACACATTTTAAACAAAACATAATTTAAAATGTTAGTCTGTAATCTGCTTTATAAATACATAAGCTTTCTAAACTCTATAATCTAAGCTGCATTTTTCACGCTCATCTTATTAGTTTGTTCATTGCTGTTAATACCTCACCATTAGATTAAAGGAGCTAAAAGTGGCCAAAATTGAAATATTATTTGATTCTTATTTTAGAGTTAAGTTAGCACATTAATAAAACAGCATATGAGTATCCTGCTGTGTAAATTGTAAGCTAAAATTTCAGAATGGTCTTGTAGCCTAGTAACAACTGAAGCTTATTGGAAATCACTAACTTTTCTCTTAGTCCCTTTATTTATTTTTCCTTTCTAATTGTTTTAGTTTGCTAAAGGCTGCCAATGCAAAAATATCAGATATGGGTTGGCTTTTATGATGGGAATTTATTAGGGTAAAATCTTACAGTTCTAAGACTGTGAAAATGTCCAGATTAAGGCATCATCAGAGATGTTGTCTCACCAAAACTTGGCTGCTGGCAAATCCTGGACTCCTGCCCCCGTGGCAAGGCAAAATGGTGGTGGACTTCTTCTCCAGGCCACTTTCTCCCTGAGCTCAGCTGTGGCATATAGCTCATCTCCCCCAGGACTATGTCTCTTCAGCTTTGGGTGACTACACTGATCCCAGCCCCCAGCCTCTCTCTCAGCCTCTCAGGGTTTCTCTGACTTTCTGCTGTTGGCGATCCTCACACATGTCAGGGTAAAATGACAGCTCTCTTTCCCCGTGTTGTAGTTATGTAAGACTCCGGTAAAAGGATTAGGACCCATCCTGGGTCCCACAATCTAATCAAAGGCCCTTAAATGACGTGATCTAATCAAGTGATTTAGTCAAAAGGAATCTAACCAAGAGGTCCCATGTAAATAGGTTCACATGTACAGGAATGGGTTAGCTTAAGAACATACTTTTCTGGGGGCCCCAAAAGACTATTGCTTGGAATAATCTTAAAAGGTATTCCTTCCAGTTATAATTTTGGAAAGGAGATTAGGATGGAAGGAGAAAAGAAGACAAAGTAAGAGAAAGGAAGGTGGGATGAAAGGAAGGCAGGGAGGAGAGGGAAAGAGAATGAAGGAAAGAGGAATATATGGAAAAAGAAAAAAACTTTTTTGGTTCTTCTTTGAAGGTCCTAAACTGCCTTTTGAATCATAGTGATATTGCTATTTGTTTTGTTTTGTAACAATCCATTTTATTTTATTAATTCACTTTTTTAAAAAAAAACCTTTTTATTCTGAAATAACTACTGATTCACAAGAAAGTTGCAAAGGTAGTACAGAGAGGTTCCTCTCACCAGTTACCCAGTTTTCCTCATTGATTACATATTACTTGAGTATATCAAAATGAGGAAACTAAGGTTGGTACCTGTCAATTAGATACCCAACTATTTCATCACCTTCCTCTTGCTATCCTTTTTATTCACATCCACCCTTCTCCCCTGTCCCCCCTCCACCATCTTCAACCCCTGCAACCACTAATCTATTTTCCATCTCTATGATAGTGTCATTTCAAAAATGTTATATAAATGAAATCATGTAGTATGCAGCATTTTGAGATTGGCTTTTTACCCTAGTCAGCATATTTCCTTGAGATCCAAGTTGAGTATATCAAGAGTTTGCTTTTTTATTGCTTAGTAGTACTCCAAGACTTTTGTTTAAATACATTGATGAATGTTAAAATGCTCATTAGCCAATAAGGCATTGTTTCAATAATTAATTCTTTTCTATGTCTGAGAAAATTAGAAATGCTACATGACATCACCAGTTGCTTTCCTTTAGGCCTCTGATCCTTTGCAAATGCTAACTGCTTTCCTAGAAGTGCCCTTCTCACCACGACCTGAGTTCAGACCTTCCCTTCACAAGACTCCTTTCTGAACCTTGTAGTTGTCTGGCTTTGCCCTCTCTCCTATGCCTTGTCAAAGAAGTCGTTGCATGCTTGCCTTTTACTGTGCCCCTCTGCATCCTGTTCTTACCTCTGTTAACCATGCCTGCTTTAGACCAGCTACCTCTTGTTGGTAGGAAGCATCCTCTCTGCAATGCCTGACAATGAATGGTCAGTGCTCAACAAGTGCTGGTTCTTATTTTGATTTTAAGTGAATTAGATACAGCGGTTCTTAACCAGGGGTCCATGAGCTTGAATTGAAATTCAAAAAACCATTATTCTTGTGGGGATGTGTTGGTGTGGGTGTGATATATTTATTAATTAACACACAATAGAGCGTGGAATTAGTAAGGGGTCTGTGGTGTTCACCTGACTGGCAAAGGGATCCATGGAACAAAAAAGGTTAAGAACCCCTGTATTAGGGATTCTGACTTTGTCTGCACATAGAAATCACCTGGGGTGGTTTAAAAATATAGTGATGCCTGGGACTCACCCCCAGTCTAACATAGTTGATCTGAAGTGCAGTTCTAAATCTGTAGCCAAGATCTAGAACCACTGCATTAGATGGGATTTAATCAATAGGGGGTACTTTATTAGGTTGTGCTTTTTCTTTTCGTTTTTAACCTGCTCACAATACTTTTTTTCCTCTCAAAAATAAGCACTTATTTGGGTTTTGATGTTTAGGTGCTTCCTACATGTTAACAGGAAGGATTTTATATGAATCAGAATATGATTATGTGAATTTTGCCTGCTACTTTGATTTTATGGAATACATTCTGCATTTATGGTTTTCTACTCACCATAAAAATTTAAATAAATTCAAAACACATTTCTGAAGCATCTAAAGTAGTAACTAACCCCATGGTTCTCAACCTTGGCTGCACAAGGGGGTCACTTGGGGAGTTAAAAAAACCCCAGTGCCTGTGCTGCACCCACACCATTTAGGTCAGATTGGCTGGGGATGAGACCCAAGCATTAGCACTTTGTAAAGCTTCCTGGGTGATCCCATTGTGCAGCCAAGGTTGAAGAAACATTGTCTTAAACTAACATTGTTCCTTTTGAACGTTCCTGATTTATCTTTATAAAAAATATGTTAATACCTTTTGTTCACATGAATTAACCATTATATTAATTGGGAAAAATAGGAAGAATCACTTATTCCACCCGCATGCTTTAAGAAAAAACACTTGGCTTTTATAAATTAGCAGTCAAAATGCATAAAGTTTTGCTACGAACAAGTGCTTTCATTCCCATTAGTTCATTTTTCTTTTTTTTTTAACTTTAGTCTGTACATTTAATAATTGAAAATATAAACAATTAAAAACTGAAAAGTAAATACAGATGAATAAATACATACATTTCTCAATTAAATGTACTGGATACATATAAATTTTTTTTTGAATCAAACAATATGTTACACAATATATTTGGTTCATAGTAACGCAATCATACAGTATGTGTCCTTTTGTGACTGGCTTGCTTTGCTCAACATAATGTCCTCCAGGATCATCCATGTTGTCATATGCTTTACGACTTCATTTCTTCTTACAGCTGCATAATATTCCATCGTGTGAATACAACACAGTTTGTTTATCCATTCATCAGTTGATGGACACCTGGGTTGTTTCCAACTTTTGGCAATCGTGAATAATGTTGCTATGAACATTGTGTGCAGATGTCTGTTCTTGTCATTGCTCTCAGTTCTTCTGGGAATATACCCAGTAGTGGTATTGCATGGTCACGTGGCAAGTCTATATTAAGCTTCTTTAGGAACTGCCAAACAGTCCTACAGAGTGGCTATACCATTCTGCATTCCCACCAACAGTGAAGAAGTGTTCCTATCTCTCCACATCCTCTCCAACACTTGTAGTTCTCTGTCTTTTTAATAGTGGCCATTCTGATAGGTGTGAAATGATATCTCATTGTAGTTTTGATTTGCATTTCCCTAATCATGAGTGATGTTGAGCATTTCTTCGTGTGTTTTTCTGCCATTTGTATTTCTTCTTTGGAGAAATGTCTATTCAAGTCTTTTACCCATTTTCTAATTGGGCCATTTATCTTTTTACTGTTGAGTTGTAACATCTCTTTATATATCCTGGATATTAAACCCTTATTGGATATGTGATTTCCAAATATTTTTCCCATTGAGTTGGTTGCCTTTTCACCCTTTTGAAAAAGTCCTATGAGGTGCAAAAGTGTTTAATTTTGAGGAGGTCCCATTTATCTATTTTTTCTTTTGTTGCATGTGCTTTGGGTATAAGGTCCAAGAAACCACCGCCTACTACAAGGCATTTGTTTCTAACGAAGCAAAGCAAACCAAAAAAGCAAAAACAAAAAGAGAAATAGTTATTAGCTTTATGTTCCAATTTTACAGATGAAAAAACAGAGACATAGATAGATGAATAATACAGGGCCTAGGGTGAGGCAAGTAGGGCACCTAGAGCTCCCAGGAGGCACGCACTCTGAGTTGTGCAAGCACAGGCTGGCACCTGAGTGTGAGTGCCACCTTAAATTTTGTACTCTAGGTGCCTCACTTGCCTTCACCTAGTCCTGGCTCTGCAAAGGAGTTACCCCAAATCACACAGCTAAGGAGTCAGGGGAGGGATGCCAAGATCAGAATCTGGGGCACCTGTGCTTTTCTCGATCTACTGTCCTTATAAGTCAGGAAATTCAGGCCTGACCTTGGAAAATGCAGACTTGCATCTGCTTTCACTTAGTGCAGTAGGCTGAATATTGGCCTCTCAAAGAAGTCTACATCAAATCCTACCCTCAAAACCTGTGAATTTGCTAGCTTACATGATGAAAGGGACATTGCAGATGTGATTAAATTAAAACTTTTGAGGTGGGAAGATGCCCCTGGATTATCTAGGTGAGCCTAATGCATCTGCAAAGGTTCTTAGAAGAGGGAGGCAGCAGAGTCAGTGGCAGAGGAGATGTGACAACAGTAGCAGAGGTTGGAGTGTTACCATTGCCAGGAGGGGGCCACACGCTAAGGCATGCAGGTGGGCTCTAGAAGCTGGAAAAGACAAGGTCCGGATTCTCTCCAAGAGCCCCCAGAAGGAACACAGCCCTGAGAACATCTTGATTTTAGCCCGGAAGATCCAGTTTTGGATTTCTGACGTCCAGAACTGTAAGATAATATACTTGTGTTGTTCTGAGCCACTAATCCATTTAGTTAGATTAAAATAAATATTTATTTAATCTGATGAAACATATCTGACTATAATGACTAATAAGGTACCTTGACATAAAAAAATAATAATTCCATGATTATTATCCTTTGCTCCAGAAATACAAGTAGGCTCTTATGTATTTATTAGTAGAGAACCTCATAGGAAAGACTGATCCGTTCTCCATCAAGGTGACCTCTTTAGGATATTGGTGGAGCCAATAACATTTCCCTTGAGTCAAGGCATAAAGCCAAATATGTTTTAATCATATCTGCTATCTTGCCAAGTCATACAAATTATTAAGACCACAAAAATGGCAGTTTGAGATGAGGGACACCTGTTTATTTCTTCCTAAAAAAGAGAAATTGAGAGATTAGCTCTAATGGATACCCTGAAATAATTTCCTTGCTTGTGGGAAAAGACACAAGGAGGTAGATCCTAAATTCAGTTTTGCATAAGACAAAACTCACTCATAGCCAAAATTTACCTTGACAATTTCTTAGGAAGGGCTCCATGTTGGAGACCAGCATACCACCCTTAATAGGCCCAATGCATTCTGTTTTTTCTCCAGAATTGGAACTGATTGGTATTTCTTCATTGAGAGCGAAATAAAGTAGTTGGCTCATGTTAGGTGACATGTTATGCCAAAAAACAAAACAAAACAAAACACACAAAAACATGCATCTTAAGTACTTAAAGCACAGTGTGGTGAGTTGCCTATACTGTGATAGATGTCTGGGAACTAAGCCAATAGAGGAAATAGATTCCCATCTTATCCTGGGGTGCACACCCACTGAGACAAATGGTGGGCAGAATCACTGGCATTGTTTAGGGTGTTATTTGCTCTTTTTCTTGCTTATTGTTTCTTTCTCTCTGTTAAACACATGCAATTGAATTTGAAAAAAAATTTTTTTAAATTAAATATATGATGCTATCCTTCATAAAATTAAGTTCCCCCATTGAGACCTGCAAAATCTCGTTCACCAATATGGTATTAGAAATATTTTTGGTGGAGGGTGAGGTTTAGACAGATGGTGATTAGTGTGAACAATGGATAGCAGACAGGATTCAGTAATGAAATAAATAAAGGTGCATGTCTTAGTTTGCCACAGGGCTGCTAATGCAAAGTACAAGAAATGGGTTGGCTTCTATAATGGGAATTTTATCTGGGGGTAAAAGCTCACAGATCCAAGGCTGTGAAATGTCCAAATCAAGGCACCATCAGAGGTGCTTTCTCACCAGAGTCAGCTGGTGATCCTCGCGTCCTGCCTCGTGACAATCAGGCATATGGCAGGGCTTGCTTCGTCAGACGTGAGCTGCTCCTTGGGCTCTAAGGATTCCAGACTACAGGCCTCTCTCAGCCTCTCTGGGCCCCTGTGCCTTTCTGCAGCTGTAGGCAAACCTGGCCTCCTCTCTCTCACATGGCCGGGTCACAATGGCAGAGCTCCCTTTTCCTGTGTGTGCCTTCCTCTGTGTCTCTGTTTATACAAGGCCCAGCAAGAGGGTAGAAACCCAACCTGTGTCATGCCTCACTCATGTAGTTCAATCAAAAGGACCCCACACCCACAGGAATGAATTATTTAAAAAAACATAATCCTTTTCTTTTTTGGGATTCATAAAAAAACTTCAAATTATCACAGTGTAACATTGATAAAAAGCAGTGCCTAGAAAGACTGATTTGGTGGTGGGATGGGGGTGTGGGTTACATTTTTAAAAAGGCTTAATAATCAGTTAGACTTGGGATAAGGAAGTGAGAAGTGGTCCAACAGCTCTGAAATAGGTAACTGAAGTGTGGTCAGAGGGGATCAGTTGAAATAATGAAGTGAATCAAAATCTTGTCATAAGAAGCAAAGCTAAAAGAACTGGGGGAAAGGGCAGCAATTATTAGCAATGGACTTGCCTGAGACATGTGTGTACTCACAGGAGGTGAATAAATTTGTGACATATCAAGGGTGTAGTCCCTAACTATTTTTTCACCAAATGTTTATAGAAGGTGAAGAGAAACTTATTTTCCACTAATAAATGTATGTTGTTTTCTTTGTTTCCAACCCTTTTATTCTTTTCTTCAAGTCTACCTAAAACGAACCCTCCAGTGTGCAAAAAATAAAGAGAAATATAGAATTTACCAAACATTTTAAAGGGAATTACTATATTGCACGATACACAAAATTTCATTGTCTTCTTAAAAAGCCCCTGCCTCTCCCTTCCGGTCTTTCCTCTTTCGAATGTGTAGAAATTTGGGTGTCTTTCAATATCTATCTTTGAGCTTCTATACCCTTCTCCTACTTAATACAGTTCTTAAGTATGTCATAAGATCAAAATAAAATTTTGTTTTTGCAGTCTGGATAAAGAAGACTCCTCCACTCTTTACAATGTACCTCTTTAGTGTGTGTGTATACTTTTTTCTGTCATATATTTAATTCAATGTAAAGTATTTATTATATGCATTATACAGTGGTAGAATCAAGGTTCATTTTGTCAGTTTTGTATGGAAACCTTCATTAACCAGCAAGTTAACTTATTCTGGCTATGCCTTGGGAGCCATTATGAACATTCACCCCGCAGCTGTCTGGTGGCAGGACCCTGATGGGTACTAGAAGATTCAGGGAGAATGCTGGAGACTCTTCACATAAGTGAAGGGCTAGGAAGTTGATGAGTTAGATATATTCTGTAACTAGTACCAGTGGGTGGGAATTAGAGACATAGACTGAATATGTGTAAGAACTTTCTTATGGTTCAAGTATTTCAGAAATAAAAAGAAATTTTTCTGCAGATGAAGATCTCCCCAATACCTCAAGTATTCAAGCAGAGATTAGGCAACCACAGTGCAGGAAGAGATTAAAGCAATGAATAGAAGACAGGAGGATCTTTCAGATTCCTTTAAACGGAAATTCTCTGTGAGATTTACACTGCTCCACTTCTCCTCAAGATTTGGTTCTCTCTTTCTGAGGAGATAAAATGGCCACAAATAAGAGAGTACATGTAATTGGTCTTATTCTCTTGGTAAGATTATTTGCTTGGCATAGAAAGTCCTAAACACCATGACACAGTGCTTCTTCTTGTGTAAGACTGAATGCTTTGTTAAATGGCAGTTTTCCACAGATGGATTTTAACACCAGATGTTTCCTTGTGGGCCATCCACTGAAATCTTATGTGAATTCCACCAAAGTCTCATTGCTGTGAGGTCTAAATTTTAATACATGTGAAGCAAAGGAAAGTGTTATACTGAGGCTGTTGGGGTTGGGATCTATTCTTTCCCTTATAGTGGGTGCCATAACATTTTCCATCCGCTGGGTTTTGTGTTTAAGAGACCGTGAAGGTGAAATCTTCTTCACAGCCCTTCTGGGGCTGGTTGCAGTCCACATCCGTCAGGGTCCTGCCACGTGTAAACCTCGTACCCAGTGCATCCAGATAAAGCCCATCCATCACATGCTGGCAGTGATGTGGGCTGCACTCTCTCTAAATCTGGTGAAAATAATTTATTTGTGCTGTAAGATGACATCCCATAATGAGATTGTGATATTCCATAGCATGTGATTTGCTATTTGTGACAAAGATGAATTTCACAGTGAGCACAGCTGCTGAGACGCTGCTGGGCAGGCGGACACTTGTAAGAGAAAGGCCCCTCTCAGGCCACCCAGTCATAACTCTTCTCTACTGGAAGTAATTTCTCAGGACTGCCAAATTGAATTTTCTTGAAAGGGTAGCTGAGTAGTTAGCAAAACAAAACCTCTGAAGGAAAAAAAATGTATAGAAGACATTCATCAATATTCCTGGATGGCGTTTATGGTTTAGAGTAGCAGAACACAACCGTCCTCAGCCAAGGTTATGCGACAGACTCCTTGCCCTCCGTGCATGCAATCAAGGCAAAATAAGGACAGCTTTTCTGTTCAACATAGAATAAATAACCTAAGATGTTCAGATTCTTACTCCCAGAGTCATATATGGAAACTTTGTAATCATTCTTCACCTTTGAGTGTCCTTCACTGTAACGCAACCTTGCAACCCAGAGTGTGTGCGTGACCACAGTACTGGCGTCAGCTGGGAGCTCGTTAGAACTACAGACTCTTGGGTCCCATCCCTGATCTAGTGAATTGGAATCTACATTTTAATAAAATCCTCAGGCTGTTCTAATATACTTTAAAATTTTAGAAGCACTGTAGTAAGCGATGTCTGGTTGGTTGATCTGGTATGCTCATCAGCACCCATGATGATGACGCTAATCTAATATAAGTAATTCCAAATACATGTATATGTGTGGGTATAATTTTTTACAATTTACAAAGCATTTTCACAATCATTATGAAATCTTAGCTTTCAAATATAACCTTGGAAGGTAGGGAGGTGCCCTTATCCGATCTTATAATGGAAGCAATTGAAGCTCATTGTGATGAAGGGTTTTGCTCAAGATATATGCAGGCGAGTAGGGAGCCTAAACTCCAACTACATAGTCTTTTCTCCCAAAGCCCAGTATTACTTTCTCATCATTGGTAGAGGATGTGCTGTGACTTTGTTTGCTTTTGTCCCCAGGAGTGACAAGAGGTTCTATGAAGCCAGTCATACACTCTTTTACACCCATCATAAACAAGAAGAGGCATCTATAAATCACTGGTTGGATGTAGGGTTACTGTGTGTGGCTGAGTCTTTGTAGAGCCTCTGATTCCCATGGGATCAAATTTGACTTTAATCATAATAGTTCTGGATTCTTCCAGATCCAACATCAACCACTCCACAATATGGCTTGATTTAGGATTGATCACAGGGCAACAATCTGCTAATACCCAGACCTGTGTCAAACTATTAACCCTGCAATTCCTTTAAGGATCCTACTGCTCCAGTAAAATTTTCCAGGCCTGCCACAGAAACACAGACCAATACAGCAAGAACTTTGTGTTATATATCACCTCTGCTCTATAGTTAATGGTATAATTAGAAAAGTGTTCTTTCATGAATTACAATGTACCACACTAATGCAAGGTGTTAATTAAGAGGGTGGTATATGGGATCTGTGTATTTTATGCATGGTTTTTCTCTAAACCTACAACTTTTCTAATAAGTTAAAAAAAAACAGGCACACACAAGAGATGTTCAAAATGCTTTTAATGATAATGGGATGACTTATTAGCTACTAAGTGTAATGTATAATGTAAACACTGCTTTAGGGCCTCTCATGGATTGACCTTGGCATCCACAGAGGGCCTTGTGACTGGGTGAAGCCTGGAGTCAGGGATGCTAATGAGACACAGGCTGAAAGACTCTTCAGCCTTTCTTGGTATTGGGTACCTCTGAGGACCCTACAGCTATGTAAAAACCTTGTGGGTCTGTAAATGCAAGGGCAGTGTAATCGAGAGAAAATGTTGCAGGGCAGGAATGCAAGAATGGGCTAAGTATATTAGATACATGTCCTCTTGTTGCTCTAGTGCATAACATACTATTTTTTCATAAGAGCTTGATATAAAATTTTTAACAAAGAAGGTTTGTGTCAAAGGTAATAAACAGGTATGTATTGGGAGGGATGGTTGAGCACAGAAGTAAGCTCATAAAGCTTTTCATTTAATATTCTCGATATTTTTGAAAATTAAGCAACTTATCTATTTTACGGGCTAGATGAAAACCTTAAAGAGATTTTAAAGTTAAGCAGGAGCTGTTGATAACACTGAATCTTAGCCTGAACTGATGAATAGATGTTACAGAATATAAGAGAACAGCCATGGGAAAAATAAGCAGATGCTAACGCATAACTTAACTCACGTTCTTACATATCAGCGACTCTCCCATTTAGATTTTGGAAGATCCAATTCCTACATGCATAATTCACGAAATGTACTTTCTTAATTGTATCCCATCTATATGGGTTTTACTCAATGTAAAGAATTCACTTGTGATATTGAACACTGATTCTTGTGCTCTACTGTATTCTGAGATAAAATGAAAATCTGACTGCATCACTATCACCTTCCTTTTTCATTCTCCAAGAGCCTAATCATGCAAAAAACTCACAGGCACAACCTCTCTGGTTTATGGAATCACATTTTGAAATGATGTTATTTATGCCTACATCCTTGTTAAAATATTAAACACGGTTACTGACTTTGGTTTCACCTGCAGCCACACTCGGGGAAAGCCTGCCTTCTCATCTGTGAATGATTTTCTCTTTGGAAGCTGACTTGCCTTATGAATTCTCATTTATCCTTTCCCCTATTTCTTTCACTTAGGAGAGGAAGGGCCCAATCTATAGCAAATTGGAAAGAAAAGAAATGCTGCAGAGGCTTCTTTACAACGAGCTTGCTTGACCTGTCTCCTGTGGATCAGAGGAATACAATGTGTATGTTTGCCTAGTAAAGATTCCAAACACGTTTGATCCATTAACATTTCATCACATGGCATCTTGGGGAGAGAGGTCAAAAGATATTATTCAGATAAAAATACTGATCATTTGCAGCATGAAAAATTGGAAAATATGGTATTTTCATATAGAAGAAGAAATTATCCAGAATTCCAGGTGGGAATGCCCTCTCTGGGCACCTGGGCTTTAAATTTTCCCTCATGTGTGAAACATGCTTTGTAGACTATAAAGCACAGGGCACATTGGGACTTGGCACAATGTTTGTTTCCTTCGTGTTTATGTTTCCATGCCTTTCCTCCCTCCAGAAATGCTTTTGCCACTTCATCCTCATCCTCATCTTTCAAAGGGTTGCTCTAAGAAATACCCCTCTCCCATTTTTCCTTTGTTTTCCTCATTAGCATTCATAGTCTCACAAGTGATACACAAACATACATTGTTAAGAGAAATACTAAGGATATGAAAAAGTTCAATCCCCCCTTCCTGTGCCCAATCCCAGCCCCATGAATTTTTGCTAGGTGTTTGCTTGCATACATGCACATGGAGAAATACATTGTTTTGTTTTAAAAAACATGAATATTTCCCTTTCATATTATTTTGCAACTTTTTTTTTCACTAAACAAAATGCCTTAAAGATCCTTGCATATCAACATGCACAGAGCTGCCTTGTTCTTCTGTCACACAGAACTGCTTATTTACAATGAGTCTTCCCTTCCAGGAATACTGTTTATCTTGCCATTATTTTCAGGTGTTTATGTACTATGGTAAAAATCACAAAGTTCTTGCATTTCTAGCAATTTTATAGTTTCGGTTACAAATGTGATTGGGATTTTTATTTTATATTATATTTTCTAATTGGCTATTGCTAATATTTAGGAAAGCTATTAATTGTAAATATTTTTGTTAACTGATTCTCATGGATGTTCTAGATGGATGATCTGCAAATAATGAAAATAATGAGAGTTTTCACTTCCTTTGCATAATTAATAGATTCATTTGTTGTTGTTTTTTTTTGTCTTATGGCATTGGATAAGATCTCTAGAATGACGTTGAATAATAATGATCATGGTGGGTATCTTTTAACTTGTTTCTTATTTAAATGAGTTTGTTTCTAGTGCTATCATGACATTTGTTTAGGCTTCTGGCACATGCCTTCTTTCCAGTTTGGGAAGTTTTTTGGGGGGATGTTTTTCTGATGGTTATAAATCAAAATAGCTGTTGAATTTTATCGATGAGTTTTTAATTCTATACTGATTTTCTGTACCTTTGGGGATGATCATATATTTTAATTTATTTTCTCTGTTAATGTAACAAATTACACAGATGTGGTTTCTGATCACTCCATTTTTACTTCTCTTATAGACTTACCAACTTTAATCTTTTTTTGTGTTACTTGTAGGCATGCCTGCTAATCCTCTTTCCCTTGCAAAAAACTGAAAGGTCCTTGAAAATCAGATAACTTTCATATTGTGGAGTCTCTATAAATGTTGAATGACACATCTTTATAAAAATTCACATTATTTATGTCATCTGAGTAACATTATAAGCATACAGTTAAGTATTATTCTTAAATTTTAAATATGCATAAACTGAGGCATATACAGTCTCAAAACAAGTTGAGGCAGAGCTAGGTCTCAATTTAAGTTCTATAACTCTAGGGCAAATGATCTTTTTCTCAGCCCCACAGATGATAATTGCCCTAACTTTGTGGCATTCATCATCAGAGACCAATTCATATTTTTCACAATTGTTGAAGAACCTGGGAAACTTGGAAATGGTGTTTCCACTATCTAATGGTGCTTTCTAACTGGAGGTGGTTGGGGTTTTTAGGCCACATTATTGACCAGGGCCCATGAAACCAGCCCTATCAAGTGCCAATATAAATATATGCATTAAAAAGTTTTGCCACTCCTTGAAGGAACATGATGCTGAACCCAGAGGAACTCCCAGAACTTTACCTCTTTAATACCTCCAGATGGTCAAAGCTGGAAGGAACCTTAGACATAATCTATGCCATCTCCTCCTTTTTACAGATGGCTAAAATGAGACTCAGGAAAGAAAAATGACTTTCACGAGTCAATCAATGTGTTAGCAAATGTCTCAGGAAGTCTTTCAATATGGCTGAATTATTTGTATGCTCTCACAGTTAAAAGATCTGTTATAGAAAAAGCAAATACATTGAGACAAAAAGTAGATTACAAGTTACCAGGGGCTGGGGAAGAGTGCCGTGGGGAAATGGGGAGATATTGCTTAATGGGTGCAGAGTGTCTATTTGGGTGATAAAATGTTTTGGTAGTGGATGGCAGTGATGGTAGCACAGTATTGTGAATGTATTGAATATCAATGAATTATACACATGAAAGTGGTTGAAACAGGAAATCTTGTGTTACATATATGTTACCAAAACAACAACAACAACATCAACAACAACAACACTAAAAAACAAAAAACAACAGTTGGTTAGATAAATATTTGTTCCTCATCTTCAGGGCCATTTAAATTGACTTTTGAGTAAAAAGCAGTTAGATGGGGGATAAGCAAATTTGGACAGGAAAATGGGGACAATGGTAATTGTGAATTGCATGGGCTTCAGGGAAAATTTTGTAGACCCTAATACTTTTTTTTCAATTTTAGAACATTTTTATTATACAAAAAGAAAAATCCCAAGCCCTCTTATAATCCCCTATTGTTGACCCTTAGAATTCATATAGTATCTTCTTTGCCATCGATGCAAAAATATTACAATATAACTAGCTACAGTCCATAAGTGACATTAGTTGTAATTTTTCCATGAATCACCATATTTTTAACATTATTATATATTATATATATTATAAGAACATTATTATATTTATAAAATTAACCACAATCTTTTTAAAAAATTATTTTATTTTTTAAAAGATACTTAGATTACATAAATGTTACACAAAAAATATAGGGATTCCCATATGCCCCACTCCCTACACCTCCCACACCCTCCCACATAAACATCCTTCACAGTGTGGCACATTCATTGCAATTGACAAACGCATCCTGGGGCTTTGCCATTAAGTATGGACCATAGTTCACATTGTAGTCTACACTCTCTCCCACACAATTCTGCATGTTATGTGATAATATAAAATGACCTATATCTGTCATTGCAACATGACTCAGGACGATTCCCAAGTCCTGAAAAAGCCCCCCATATTACAACTGTTTTCCCCTCTCCCTGCCCACAGAGCCTCCAGTGGCCACTGGCTCCACATAAATGTTGTAATTTCTTCCATTGCTAGAATCACAATATGTCTTTAGTAGAATACCAGTAAGTCCACTCTAGTCCATAGCTCTTTCCCCAATCCCAAGGATTCTGGGATGGTGAAATCCACTCCACCTCCAGTTGAGAGGGGGCTTATATCCAATGGGGAAGATGGATGAGACTATCCTCTCTGCAGTTGCAGAATCTCTCCATTGCCTGTGATGGCTGTTGTCCATCATCTCCCTGCCAGTTGTCCTGGATGAGTCCAATGAGCTGTAGAGTAGGTGTGGCAACTCCGCCAAGGTTCTGGGCCCAGCTGGCACATGGACAGCGCAAAGACTCGAGTCTCTGGACATACAACTACAAACTCCATCACCAAGTATAGTTTAAATAGAAGGGACAGATGAGCCATGTGCAGGGAAGATGTAATTGAGTCCAACTCTGTCATTCTCAGGAGCACAAACTCCAAAGTAGAGCCCAATGGCAAGGCACCAAATTCTGGACCTATCCGCCCTGACCATAGGACCTGGGTGTCTCCAGAGCCCTCAGGAGCCCCACTATTTGGGGCAATATACACTTTGGAAGTCCATGAGATCCTGCTGAGATGTGCGTAAGTGTTACCTCTGGGATAACCTCTCGACTCACTTTGAAGTCTCTTAGCCATATAAACTCATCTGTCTTTACCTTTTCTCCCTTTTATTTGAGGTATTTTTCCAGTTGCATTACTAGTTGGTGCTTGGTAGCAATCCCTTGGTGCCAGGTAGGCTCATCCTTGGGAGTCATGTCCCATGCTGGGGGGAAGGTAATGCATTCATATGCTGAGTTTGGCTTAGAGAGAGACCACATTTGAGCAACAAGGAGGCGCTCAGGAGACAACCCTTAGGCACCCCATAACAATAAGCTAAGTTTCAATTTCAAGAGCAAAGGTTCATAAGCCTAGTCATCAATATCAAGGGCTCATCAGTGGATCATCCTCCTTCACCAGTCACTGCCCCTGTATTTGGCAGACTGTTGCTGCTCCCTTGGAGAATGTGGCAGAGCTCTCCAGGATGGAAATTCAATATTCTCTCAGTTATTGTGTGAGTCTCCACCCACTGTGACAATGCCCCGTGAACATTTGAACATTTTTATATACCTTATATGTATGCTCAGGTGAACTTCCTCCCATGCATCCCCCATCACTGACACCCCCCACCAATGATCCTCCCCCACCCCAGTTGTAACCCTTCTGTGATCCAAAGCTTCCTCAAAAATGAAGCCATTACAATATCCGAATACAATTAATAGGAAAATGAAACAGTAATGATAAGTTTAAATATAAGAAATAAAATACATAAAAATTAAAAACACTAAAAATACAATAAAGTTAAAAGATTGGGATGTTTAAAAGATGAAAAATATTTAAAAAAAATTTTGACATTTTGCCTTTCATCACCGCAATATGTGATATACTGTCTGCATCATGGCACCTTCCCCCACTCATTCCCCAGTGTCTCACTATTTTTCATTTTGTTTTCAAAGAAGTTTTAGGTCACAGCAAAGTCATACACAGAATACAGGAGACTCTCATATACCCAACATCCTCCCCCTCTCCTCCCCCCATATTAATACCTTTTTATATGTGGATGGTACCTTTGTTATAACTGATATACAAATAGTGAAACATAACTACTAAACATGGTCAATGGTTTACATTATGGTTTACATTTTAGACCATACTCTTGTAAATTTTGATGATATTTAACATGTCCTGTGTCCATCATTGTAAGATCATGTAGAACACTTCCACTGTCCATTAAATATCCCCTGTTTAATCTATTCTATTCTTCCCTTCCCCTCAGGGCCCACGGCGACCCCTGGCTTCACTCCTTGGATGACAAGATTCATAGTTACATGAAACAAGACTGACCTCTTTGCACACTGGTTTGTTCTCCCCTGTTAGGAACCACCCATGCTCTTGAGAGACTCCCACCTCTCTATTTGTGAACAAATCAGTCCTCCCAAGGATGGGAGTTCAACTCCTTTCCACTCATTATGTGGGTCTCCACCCACTGATACATACAACAATTATGACAAAATGATCACTCACACACTCCCTAGGAGCCTGCTTCAGATGCATCCCAAATGCCCCCCCATCCAACACCCTAAACCAGTAACCCTTCCTTGTCATATTGCCATCAGAGTATTCCCAACTTTGTACTTTCAACCACATACCCACAAATCCCCAGTGTTCACCTGGTCCCTCTCCCAACCCTCCTCCCAGTTCCCTGGACCTTATAACCCACCCTCCCCAATCTACCCACCTGTCAAACCTGCATGACCCAACCCAATAATATTACTACCATCCTGTCATATCCCTTCAATACACAACTATACACTTTCACCTTACCATAGATTACATCCATATGGGTGTTGCCTCACGAACTTCTTCTCCCTTTCTATTTCTTGTAAACCTATCTTCCAGACAATAGGTCTCTCAGTCTGCTCAATTTGCTTAAT